>JBDJHY010216476.1:0-11296 GCA_039654485.1 Withania somnifera | reverse complement strand
TTGGTGGGCTGAACCTAAAGAGTTGTTGTCTCTAAACACTCTCCACTAATATCTAGTGGCACCCACAAGAAAGTAAGCAGTAAATTCATCCTCGTACATTTCTACTAACTCCAAAGTCCTATAATACTCCTAACATAATATTGATAACCTCATGCAAGTCATGACATTCTGCTCCAGAGAACATAGCGGGGGCAATATGCAAGAAGTGGTAAAACATCTTCCTCACCCTCAAAAGCTTGTATAGTAGGAGCTGATGTAGACGCATTAGTAGTCTGAGATGGAACAGTAGGCGACATAGTTAGCACTGTTGGGGTTGTAGATACTGGGTCAGGCGACGTACCCTATTCCACTACTTGAGTAGACAAATGTTGCCTATCCATTGATGTCTCATCGAGCATCTCCAACATCTACCATAATAAGTCTCTAAATGCTGCAGGGGATGGTTGTGCGAACTATGGTGAAGGTGCAAGAACTGCATGTGGTTATGTAATGGATGGAGGAGTAACAATTGAACAAGTATCCCCTAGTACACCTTTGATCTTCTAGAGAGGGTACCGATCTACAGACGAAGCTCGGGTGCGCACCATCTGTGAAAAAGTGAAGCCAAGTTGAGTCTTTCAGGAGTAGCACCTATATCATTGCATGATAAGAATCAAGAGATGAAAGATTTCCTAACGTACCCCATAGCTTCTTGAATATTTTATACAACATCAACATAACGATTTGTAGGACTCTATTAGGTACTCTCTCCAATGTCAAAGAGATCGGTGAACCTAGGCTCTGGTACCACTCTATTATGATCAAATTTTGGGTAATGATGGCATATTCAACCCACCTGTATACAAGCATGTCACTACATCCCGGAGATACACTCAATGGGACTTAACCACTCACATCTACCAAAAAAAAAAGTAAAAAATGAAAATAAACCAACAAAAGTAGGAGATAAATACAAACCCATCCCAAAACCTGACATCAATGGCATACAGAGCTAAAAATTAGAGTATCAAAAAGATATCTAAACATAAAATAAACTATAAAAGTAATACTACATAAAGACGTTTATAAAACAAAATAATGTAGGATACAACATCTTGAAGACACAATCAACTCAAACGCCAAAGCTCGTTGTAGTCTCCATAGAGCAAAAATCTACTCAGCATGATCATGTCATCTTCAATGACCCATGTTGATATCTGCACTAGAAAAATGGTAAAAAGTGCAGTATGAGTACCAAAACACTAGTACCTAGTAAGCATCATAGGTTGACCAGGCTAAATTAAAGTGTAAATAAAGTAACAGAGAGAAAAGAAAACTAGATCATTAAGAGCAGGTAAGTAGTGTAAAACTAACTACGAATAATAAAAAGGGAAGTATGGGATCTAAACAAGTAAATCTATGTACTCCTGTTGTACAGGAACATCCAACAATCGCTTAGTACTAAGAGTGAACCATATAGAGTGTACCTGATCTCAAGCACATGCAATCAATATTAGAGATGGGTAAATAAGGGTAACAGAAGTGTAGGCATAAAGGAAAAGAAATAACAGACAAAATCTGAGTAGTTACCTATCACACCACTCGATACATACAAAAACGAAACAAACATATCCTATCGGATGCCCTATCTCATTTGTTGGCATAACAAATACAAACAAGAAGTAATCGTGACCTAACCCTTAAGCCCAGTGACCACAATCTACGTGAATAGGATGAATTCATAGGGGTTCGAATAACAAAACTCAAGGCATAACTACTCAAATTAGGAGATTGCACCTCCATTACATCGCTTAAGGTCCGTGCATGAGGCTAAATTCCACTTATGAATGATCAACAAGAGTAGGCCCGTGCCTGACGAGCTGAAGGGGGACCGCACATCCCAACTAGTCTACATCGGTACTATACCCCCAAAAAAAATCAAGGGTAGGCCTAAATTGTACAATCAATCTACATCAGGAGTTCAACTCCGTATAATCAAAGGCTAGCCCATTCTTGACAACCTGAAGTAGGCTTGTTCTGTATAATCATTCTGTATCTGGACTGCACCTCCCAATAATCAAAAGTAGGTACGTGCCTGATAAGATGAAGAAGGCATCCACCGTACTATTGATCAATATAAGGACTGCACCCTCAAAATAATCTAGACAGTATTCTACAATAGTCAAAAACTCTTTCTAATTATATATTGCAAATAGCCATACCAACTGGTGGTCATGGAATTTACATACATATAGGTAAAGAAAACACATTCCAATTTTAAGCCAACATAACCCCAGGGCTCCCCTGTTCTCCCAATAGCACAACTCAGTAATTAAGACATATGAACACAATACAACAATAGCACAAATCCTATGGTGCACTAGGATCAGCTAGAAGCCACTAGCTAAGTACCCATCTCAATTATAAGATATTAACAACGCTGCCCGCAACAAGAATGGGACCTACACATGTATCCCAACACCCTCTACTTTCCTCCATGGAACCCCAAAAAATAGGTAAAATTAGTATAAAAATACAAAACTAAGAACACCAACCTAATTATCAACCCAAATTACTATTCATAACATAAACATCCGAGAATAGTCTAGTCTATAAAAAGGCTACCGTAGCCTACCTAGGCATCAATAAAGACCTAAAAATGCATATTAAAATCCCTAAAACACCGCAAAAATGTCAAAAGAAACTCAAAACTAGCAAAACAAAGGTCCAGGGGTCAAAACAAGAAGAATGATACCCATATCGTATAAATGAACTCCGATTAGAACCAGGACTAAAAAGGGACTACAGGCCCCGCAGACTGTAAAAATATTTTGAATGTACCAATAGGTAAAGACAAGCTCAAGTAGAACGTGGTACAAAATTAATCTTAAAATGATGAAGGATAAATGAAAAATTAAGCTCACAAAGTGAAAGAATTAAACATCTATCACCATACTAAAAAGGGGCGAAATTGAAGGGAATTACCTAGAGAAAATGAAAGAAAGGTGACTATTAATGCACCACAAGCAGCAACACACTCTTCTCCCATGGGAAAACTACACTCTCCAAGCTCCCAACTCTCAATAATGAGGGGAAATGAAGTTGGGAAATGAATGAAAAGAAAAAGAAGAAAACTGTATAAAGCCAGCCCCATGGATACAGCGGCAAACTATCGAGCCGTTAGCGTGGGATCGCTATGATGGAGGAAATTCTGCTAGGGAGAACCAGGCCTTCTAGTCCTAGTCTTTCATGAGAAAAGAAGAAGGGCACAGGGGCTCTATTTCTAGGGCAGAGAAAGGATCACAAGAGTGATAGCTTTCCCAGGACAATCTTTATTAGGTCAGACATCGGTCTACTAGGGGGAATTTACATGGGCAAAGCCCTGGTCGCCAAGGAAACATCACAAAGGTGATCAAACCCCTAAGCCAAGGCAGTCTCTATCTACAACTCCTAACATCTCTGGAGACGTTGTGTCCTATTATCAAAAGGCTACAATGACGTCTTAGGAACTTAACTGTATATTTAGATCCTATATCATTGTTGTATCCTAGATGGTTTCCTAGAAAATCTCACTTGTTTTCCTTTATTCTTTTGTATATGGAGAGAATATAATAAACAAATACAAATATGGTGAGCCCTCTGACACATCAAATTAGGATTTAGAACATGGATTTACTATAGCACCCACAAGGATTACAACACCGATTGGGATCTCATAGACACCTACAGAGCCAGTTATTAAACTAGAACTAGTTCTTGATCAACTTCCAGCGGGATCGGTACTAGACCAGGAAATACTAGAACCTACTTCAGTTCCTTCATCAGATGTACGAGCTTTTCTATGGAAGTTGTTTAGTGACTTTAGAGGTACACCATCGGACGGGGCCTAGAAATCCACACAAAGGATATACTTGGGTGCATATATCTTTGGAGCAAAGTCTACTGCTATGGATCGTCCTCCAGTTTAAGTAGAAACAACTCCTCCTCTTTCGCATGCTCTTCCCATGTCAACATTCACTCAGTCAACAACACTTTAGGAACCTATGATAGATTTAAAGTAAAATCTCTTGACCATATTTTTCTATTTTGATCCACTAAGGTGTATGGGCACTGTTAGAGAGAGTACCCATGATTTTATTATTGAGTGTGAGGATATATTGGAAACATTAGTATGTTGGAGTCTCTCAAGGATTACTAGGTAACTTTTAAAATGAAGGGTAGGAGAAGCAGTAGTGGAGATCTCAGATGAATCGCATCCATCTCAGCCCCTTTAAATGACTTGGTCAGAATTTTACGAGAGGTTCATGTAGAAATTTATGTATCTGGATAAGAGGGACCAAATTGAGAGAGGATTTTAGATATCTCGAGTAGGATCGATGTAAGTTGGAGAGTATAAGTCTAGATTCCATTAGTTATTTGTGTATGGAACCATGTTTATGCTTAAAAAGTTGGTGCACGTATGTAGATATTCTTGGGGATTGAGAGATAGAATCTGATGGACTAAAATATTACTAGTATTAGACCATGTTTTACCATGCCTAGACAGTCAATTAGTTTTATCACGATGTTTGGCAGTATAGAAATAAGGGTCTCATCATCGGGGGAGTTAAACGGGTCCCACTCTTGGGGTCGTAGTTATTAGAAGAAGTTCTAGTAAGGAAATTTTGTTAGGCCAGTACAAGAATCCTTTTAGATATTAGATCCAATACAACTGGATTTCAGTGTTTAGTTTTCTAGTCAAACATTGGGGGGTTCTGAGTCTTCCGACTGGATGACCAGTCTGGGTTAACTAATGATTCTTGATAGGGTAGGCCATAAGGGTGTTGATTATAGTAAGGTATTGGGGGAATAAATCTAAATATTTTCATTAAAAAGGAACTCTTCAGACCTTTCCACAGCCAATGCAGCCATTGAGATCGGTATTTCCACAAGCTTGTGGTGGGGGTTAGCGTAGGGTCGAAGGTTGCAATAGTGGTCGGACAAATAGTGGTCATCACTAGTTTTATGCTGTTTTTGGTAGGACATAGGTGAAGGTCTCAGATACTGTTATTACATGTACGATTTTGTATGCCATAGATTGGCCTCAACCCAATTAGATCTTAGTTCTACTTTCTTATATGTGTTTTATGAATTTGCACTTTATTTGGGGTCTGCTAGTGAGCCTTTATTTGATCTTATATCTATCGTTACCTCTCTAAGAGACTCATTAGTAGTGGATCACGTTGTGAGGTCTTCTTTTCTTTCATTTAGAGCATATGATACCTAAAATAACCTAATATTATTAGATATGTTAGAGTTTGATATTGTACTAGGAATGGACAGGTTATCCCCTCACAAGGATCATCTCCTTGTTTTAGGATAAGATGTTGTTGGGAGCGAATGTATGGCTTATATAAGAAAAGTTTGAGTTACTTTGAGTTTTTAGATATTTTTTTCAATCAACCTACCTTGTCTCCCACCCTATCATAATACTTATGTTTCCATAGAGTTTGAGCAAAGAACTAGGCCTATTTGTATCACTACATATCATATGGAACCTGCCGAGTTAAGGGACATAAAGGTTCATCTCTAGGATATGCTAGATGAGAGTTTTATTCATCTATGTATTTCTTAATAAGGTGACCTAGTGTTGTTTTTAAAGAAGAAGGATGGATCCATGTGTATGTGTGTAAACTATCGACAACTAAATAAGGTCATAGTTAACAATAGGTACACCATACTAAGGATTGATGATTAGGGTGCAACAATGTTTCCTAAGATTAATTTGAGGTCAGGGTATCATCGGCCGAGGATTCAGGTGGACTATATCTGTAAGATGTATTCAACACTTAATACAGTCATTATGATTTCCTGGTCATGGACTTGATTCATAGGGTAATGAAGCCCTATTTGAACTTCTTTGTGATAGTATTCATCAATGATATTCTAGTTTACTTACTAAGTAGCAGGAGATCAAAGCACTTTAAGACTGTGCTTTGTATTTTAGAGAGCATTATCTTTATGCCAAGTTCTTAAAGTGTGACTTCTGGTTGGAGTATGTAGAATTCCTAGGACACATTTTGTCTAAGGATGGGATTATGGTTGACCTACCAAAGATTCAGGCAGTTCATGATTGGTTGAGAATGATGTCCCCTTCAAAAGTTTAGATCTTTATTGGGTTATAAAGGTACTACAAATGGTTTATTTAGGGATTTCGTGAATAGCATCATCGGTTACTAGACTGACTAGGAAGGATGTTCAAATAAAAAAATCATTTTAATCTGAGTTTGGGTTAGGTAGCACGTTTGTTTGCTTCTCGAGGTATCCAAACTCATTTTAGGATTTGAGTTGGCTTTTATGTATTTTATTGTTAATGTGTTGGTTTGGTTAATATTAATCTGAGGCAAACTCATACAATAATTTTGACTATGTCATGTCATTCAGATAACATTTTTGATATGTTGGACTATCGATGTGCAAGTACAGGGTTCCTGGTAGGCCTTGAGGCCCGGTTGGAAACCTTGAAGTTGGATGAGTTTCTGGTGTATACCTATAAGTAGTACAATTCTACAGTACACAGTGTGATCACATGTTGGTTTCACGATCTTGCTATTGAGGCCCTTATTATTGATTGCGATCGTACTCATAGGATGCAATGAATCATCAACTCTTGTTCATGCCCCCTTCATGATCGAATCTTGGTGACATGATCGCGCTTTTGCCACCATTCCTCTCCTGTATGATCCCTCCAAGGGACTGAAATTGCACTCTCTATCCTATTCTTGATTCACTATAATCGTGCTCCTATTTTTGGTGCCCATTTTAGGCAATCTCGCTAAGGGGTGTGATTGCTGAACAGTCCTAGTCCTACATATAGTTCCTCACCTTGAATATTTAGCATTAATTTCCATTTCACTCTCTTACTACAAACTCTCCTAACACTGAATTCTCTTGGGAATTTACAATTTGATCTTAGTCACCCCCTTTTCCCTAAGAATCTTGAGTTCCACTCATAAGTTGGTACCCTACCTTGAAATTGAGTGTCCCTGGCTATTTTCCTCCATTAATGGACCTTTCTTATTCTTGGTAAATTCTTGTGCTTCAATTGATTCTTAACATTTTTTACTGCATGGTGAGTTGTATTGCACCTTGGTCATCACTTTCACAACTTTTATGATACGTAATTCTATGCATAATTCTCTATTTTATTCTTGGAATTTTGTAAAGTTTGTCACTTTCTTCTTTTTATACTTCTCTGGGAAGTCTCGGACCCTAATTCTTAATCAAATTGTGTTCCCTTTTTAGCATGAGTTCCTATGATTATGGGAACTCCAAGAAGACTTCCATTTTTCGGTCAGGTTAGTGGGTATCGCAACCGAATTCCGACTCGATTTTTAGCCTAGTTCAAAATTGAATAAAAATTGTGTTGTTAGAACTATATTGACATACAAATTCTTATTTTACTGTTTTAATCCCATTCTAAGCCGTTTTGAGCTTTATAAGCTAATTCCCATAAGCTGTAATTTTGTTTTTTCGGATGACAAGTAGGCTTTAGCATAACTGTTATAGCAAACCTAGATAGCATTCATGGGTTGGGACTATTGGTTTGACATCGTGACCCCTATCCGGTTATCTTCTTTTACTTCATCTCTTTTTCTGAAGGCATTCAATGTAATAAGATGCCTTTGACTAGTGTTGAGATGGTATGTCCTTTAACCCGTTCATATAAAAGAAATCTAATTGCACTAAAATTAGTAAACATGGGATTTTCTAATAACTAATAACAACTAAAGGGACTTGAACTTTTTTTACAATTAGCTGAGCATCGAGCGCTCGATTTACTCCTTCCTACTTGTTTTAGCCTAGGCTTCAAAACCTAGAATAGGATACTATCATCTACTTTTTTTGGCACTTCATTCATACTTATCTTTGACAGTTAGTATTACATTTTGTTACTATGTCATGATTACCAAATTGGTATGCTGATTTCAGAGCTATTGTGGCATCATGACACTGAGTTTCCAAAATATTATTATACGGTGACTCTAACACACTGAGAAACTATGGTATCGAAACGTAAGGATTACTAAGTTTATAGAGATTGGTACGTATTCAGCACACCTCTATGGACCATGTCGTTCCAGGTTGATACGCTAGAGGAAGGGTATACATAGGAGTAAAATTATACGGGGGAAGCCCTTCCACGGGTCCTGCCTCTTGGGCCTATAGGTACTGATGGAGGAGTGTACTCAGGAATTGTTACATCATTATTATGTTACTTTGTTAAACACATTTTTTATGAACTTCCGGTAGTATGGGTGCCGGATGGGTGAGAGTACCTTGTTTGTACTCTTCCATTCATATAGGGTCTTGCAAAGGGTTTTTATAAGCCTTTACTAATATTTATACTGGAATTTGATAATTGTAGTTATTATTTACTGATCTTCCTTACCTAGTGGGCTCATTTGTCCATATAAGAACAACTAAGTAGTAATAACAGTACTAAAGTAATACATAGAAATGTTGTCAAGTCCCTAGAAAGAAGCACAAGGTACATAAAAAGTATGCTCAACCATAGCATCGCCATACTACCAGGGGTACACCAAAGAAAAAAAGTGCAGAAAAGAAAATACATTCAATGAAGTAACCAGTCCTGCGTACGTTTCTCCTATGGTACCTGCAGGTCCAGCAGGCAGAACCCATGGAAGGCTACCCTAAATATTCTCGGTATATCTCTACTCCGTCCTATCCCCCTCCGTATAGCCGAAGCCCGGAGGAAATGGCCATGGAGGTGTTCACCACGTATGATCTCTAGCAATATCA
Source organism: Withania somnifera (assembly GCA_039654485.1). NCBI lineage: Eukaryota > Viridiplantae > Streptophyta > Magnoliopsida > Solanales > Solanaceae > Withania > Withania somnifera. The sequence goes on along the minus strand of JBDJHY010216476.1, from coordinate 2,515 downwards.
TTAACTCACATCCTAAATCACAGAGCCTCAAGGGTCTCACAGTCTGGCATTCAGTGCCTCATATCAATAATATCATTAGGCCATACTCAGCAAGTCATGGCGTTCCACGCCTCAAAGTAATAGTATCACCAATATCCTTAATGGAACAGGTATCATCAATGTCTCAATAACCAGTTAGTGTGATAAGTGTCAAAATGATGTACTCACTACTGTACGACAACAGACTCAAGTGCTAACGGTTGTACTCACAACCGAATGAAGTCGATCTCAAGTCTCAGCATTAATTAGTCAAATGATAATTCCCAATGCCAGGGTGGCTAAAATAGGTAGAAATAGTAGTACCAGATGCTTGATACACCGTCGAGTCTAAAACACTTGCAAAGGTCATTTATTTATATTATTATTAGATTATTCAAATTTATTAACTAATATCATTATCCATTATTATTACTAAAATCAGTCTATAGTCTCAACGGCTCAATCATCATGTGGTGATACTGGCCTAGCCCTAATGCACTCTCAATGAAACCAAAGGCCCAATCACTCATGTAATGTATGCACAACATAACATTAAGTCACGACACCATACTAATCTAGATGCCAAAATAGATATCAAATAGGGGAAATGAATGAAAGAACGGTACAAGGTTACTACAACAACCTATCTACCCATTCCATAAATGCTATTTAGTACAATTATTAAATCTATAAACCCAGATATAGCCCCACAGAGCCTACCTATCATCTGACGACAAGCTTTGCAATAACATAAACCATACTTCGACTGATATCAAACATGCTCCAAACGATCTGAAACTTGTGCCAATGAATTCTATATATTAATACGAGTCTAACAGTGTATTTTATACTAAGTTCATGACTGGACCCAAACGGGGTTAAAGTTTCAATCTTTAAGATTATAACATTGGAATTATGATGAATCAATGATCTTTGGAGCAATGTATAACCAATTGAAGAAGAATTATATGAAAATAATCGAGTTATGAGATTATTTCATCAACTTCATATTTTAGGCCATTAATGGAGGAATTGAAGAAAATAAGGAAGAAGAAGAGAAGGAAACTTGCCCAAATTCATGTAGAACTCGATGGAGAAGGTTGAGGAGAAATTACTTGGTCTTGGAATGGTGTTTCGGAATGATTTTTTGCCCTAGAACCGAAGGAGTTATGTTTTTGGTTGAAATAATACGAAAAAGGATTGCTGATGACTTTATATTGCCAGTGGAGGCACACCACGATCACGCAAGGCCAGCACGATCATGCTGAAGGAATTTTCCAGGCATCGCGATCACGTCAAAGCATCACGATCAGGCAGTAGTGTTTTTTCTTCAACCTATCGCGATCGCTCCAAGGAACTAAGATCACGCAGAAGGGGAAAATTGTTTTTCATCGCAATCGCACCTCAGGGGCTGCTATCGTACTGAAGGAAATTTGCACCTATTGCAAATTTCAACTGTAATTTTCTAGATTTCGCACCAGGAGGTTTGGGGATCAAACGGAGTCCAAATTTGACATTCCAAATATGGAAACAGCATGGAAATGACATTTCGAACCTAATGGAATCAAAGAAAATGAAATTTGAGTTCGTTTAAGCAAAATGAACCCTCAAACCAGAAGGGCCAAAAGTGCATTTCTCCACCAACACCTCAAAAATTCAACGACAAGTCCGAAAATTATACCAACACCTAACCTAGCCAAAAATGATCATTCCAGATCTGATAGAAGCGTCATAATTCTAATATGACATGCCGAACATCAAATTACCACTCATGCTCCTCTTTAGACTTTATACTTAACTAAAATCCACAATTTCACATAATTTTCAAATGAAACCTCCAAAATACAACCTTAAGGTCAATCTTGACTTTGTTTGGTATTCTGGAGCTAACATAATAGTCCGAATTAAATTCCAAGATCATTTTGAAGAAAAGATGACTTTGGTCAATGATCACTTAGTTTTACGCTCTAAAATAGGGAATTTTGAGATATTTCTTGATTGAGTCGCCAGGAATCCGAACTGTCGGTTCCAACAAGTCATAAATGACTTGGGGAAACTATTAAAATGCTCTAGAATAAAAAGAGTCACGTATTTATCATAAATGACCATGGGGGTCATTAGACATAATTTTAGTGTACTCTCCTCAATAATTGCAACTTCTCGAAAATTATGATCAAGTAATAGCCCTTCCCATTTTGACTCCTCAATTTGGCTTATAATTAACTTTATAGCCTCACACAACTTGTAGCTATTTTTTTTTGAATCAAACACATTCATCTTTGCACTGAATGCATCTTTTAAGTTGTGAATATCTAAGCCAAACCTGTCAACCTCATGAATGAGATTCACTTATCCTTCTATCAAGTGTTTTATTTCATGCTCCATACTCCTATTAAGATCTCCAACTTGATCTAATAATTTCCTGCACGAATCCATTTGATAAAGAACACAAGAATCATTAAAATTTTCATTAGCTAGATTTAGGGTAGGGTAACAA
>JBDJHY010216446.1:0-11297 GCA_039654485.1 Withania somnifera | reverse complement strand
TAATTGATAAGTGGAGAGAATATGTGCACCAAAGTTATTTCCTAAAAGTTGTGCCACGGTATAATTGATAAGTGGAGAGAATATGTGCACCAACATGAGGGGAGTTTCTGCAATTGTTAATTTTAAGGAAATAAATCAATTTCATTTTAATCCATTTATCTCCATGTATTGTGAAGTTTGTATTTATTTCCGTACTTTCTATAATAAAAAAGATTTAGTATTTTTAGTTGATTCTCTGCATAAGGATTAATTCTATTTTTCTCTTGATTATATTTTATCTAAAACAACTTCTTTATTTTTGTGGTAGAAATAAAATTTATGTATACTTTATCCTGACTATTTAGTTGTTGTCGTCTTAGTTATATTTTCCTAATTTAGGCTAAACTCTCTGTTGGTGCATTTTAATATTAAAATTAAAAATATTAAATTTCATGATAATTTGGGGACATATATGGAGAAAGTTGTGCCATTATTTTTTGATAACTTTTGTAACTTTCTAATATTTTATTTGTCCATTATGTCTTGTAACTCATATAACTTTCGAGTCATAATTCCTCCATTCATTTACCCACATTACTACCCCCACCTTCTTCCTATTCAATGTATAAAAGAATTGTTTACCTATAAATAGTGGTGGTCTTACCTTGTGTTGTATACAATAAAAGTACCTTGTGTTTATGTTTGAAGTTGGGACAAAGAAAATATTCTAAGTTCTAACTATATTCACTATACAAAAACAATATTATGTTGAAGGAAAGTGTTCTAATGGTGGAGCTTTGAACTCTAAAACTAATCCAGAGTTGTTTGAGTCATACGATATTATTGGGTTGTTGTATTCTGGAGGGAACAAGTGAAGAGTGGTACAACTGGATTGGTGTAGATTATGCCGCAATAGATTTGAATCTCCTTCAAGAGAACGAGATATCCGTTCCTCAGCCTGAATATATTTTTATTCAATTTTATTCATTTTGTTTTCAACTGCAATTGTTTAATTTGTGGTCTATTACATGAACACTCTCTCTATATAAAACTCCAAATTCTAGAAAAAATATACAGACGAAATGAGATCTTGAATATCCATGTTTGACAATGTAATTTAAACTAAAGAGGGGGCGGGGGTGAATTTAGAAACCCATCCAACAATCGACTTCACTTGCACGCTAGCGAAGATAATATACGAGAATGGCAAGAATAAAAATAACGTAAATGAAATAGACACAAGAGATTATTATACTGGTTCGGATCACTAATATGGTGCCTAATCCAGTCCCCTTAGTTCTCAAGGTTTTCTTTAATGGCGAAAAGTGAAGTGATGTTAAAAAGGATCAAAACTCCGCTTTAATGACTACAAATATTTTATAAAAGATAAGGAAATAAATCAGAGAATTGTTCAAGTGAAGTTGCATAAGCAAAGAGCTACAGGTTGGTATCTATTTATATAAATCTTCTTCGACTGGTATAGGAAAACCCAGGGGATTTCTTCTCTATCAGGGATATGATTTTTTCTTGATTAGGGAATCATGCTAATTATGCATATCAGATATGTACATAATTTTAGACTTGATATCTTCCCATCGTGCTTCTTGAAATCTATCCGGATTTCTTCCTCTTTTATTTTGCTGCACCGCTTGCATCTTGGTGCAAAATCTTTATGGATACTTCCTCTGATTCCGGACTTGATGGATTCCCATTTTGTTGGCAGTTTCCTTGTGTGGTTGACTTGGTACTTATGTATCTATTGGTAGCTTCTTGATGGATCTGTCATTTTCTTTTTGAGCTTCGTATATTCCTACAAGGATTTTCTCATTAGAAAAACATAATCTCAAGATAATAATCTTCCCTTTTTTTATAATGACAATAATGAAATGATAAGAGAGTGTAGTTGACTTCCCTTATAAGTAGTTGGCTCCCTATGAGTAGTTGGATCCCCTTTTCTAATTGGCTCCCCCTTACTAGGAATCTTGCTTATTTTAGTCATCTCAGTATAGTGAGCAGTATCCCCTTTGGCGTGATCAAAAAGAAAAACTATATAAACAATACAAGCAGATAGAAATAACAGGCAAGGCATTAAGAGGCATTCAAAAACATATCAGCAGTCAAGGCATGAGGTTATAGACCCTCTAAAAATATGTACAAAATTAACACATTTGTTGCAGACATTCCACCCCACAACAGAATATTGTCTTAAGGACCACCAAAACATGATAAGAGGAGGGGACATCAACGAGGTTCAAGAAAGTACTTCAGGGTGTTATGGACGTTTCTGCCTAAAGCATCATAAGAGCATTTAATGTTTCTAGAGAAGGTTTTGTAGGAGGTCTGAATAGTAACGATTAGACTTGTTTGGGCTGAGTCTGCTTCCTTTTGTAGAGTGTCTACTTTGGTGAATAGCTTGTTAACTGAAGAGACTCCTTCCTTCTTCAGTCTGTCCAGGGCTAAGCGCATTTTTTCCACGTCTGTACTAGTATCCTTGCCCAAATGAAGTATTTTGCATTTGATTTCCTATAGTCCAACGATTCCCCTTTCAACAATTTCCAGCCTAGTCTTTATTTCTTCTGCTTCCCTGGGAAGGAGTCATGCTGAGTCGACTGACACCTTGGAGATCCTGACGACCTTCTTCTTTTCTTTAGTTAGTTTTTCCTACACCAGTTACCATCAACTTGCACATACCCATACTAGAAAAAGTGCAAAAGTCATAGGTACCAGTGATTTCCACGGCATGGAAGAACGAGAGGTCGATGATATGATCTTGAAGGATGCGAGTGATGACAAGGCCATAGGGTAAGGCTGGCAGAAGCATTAATGTCACTGGCACTCTCAATCATATACTCTTGAAACCAGGTAACCCAAACTTTTTTAGTATGTATTACATCATAAAGACATCTCGTGTTAAGATGCTGCTCAAGGATACCTTCCTTGGAATGAGAGTGGTGGCAATCATATAGACCAGAATGCAATTTTCCAAACACAGGAAATAGAGACCAAAATCACTTACGTCGAAGCCGGCTTCTGCAACAAAGGCTTTGGTTGCTTAAAAAGAGACTTTGAAATCCTGGGGCCATGTCCCATTCATGTATGGAATTACCCCTGCAAATAATGTACTGAAAACATGTTCGAATAAGAACTCGTTGATGATGATTCTAGTACCTAAGACCTAGGTTTCTAGTTCCCCACTGTCTTTGGAGATTCGATGATTTGCATAAAACATTCGAACAGGATCTTCGTAGTAATCAAGACCATAAAATCTTAATAAGAAAGTCAACTTCTGGGCCTTGAAATAAGGCCTAACAGAGCAGTGGAGTTCATCAAGTTAGTCTAAATTTATCACCCTTTCGGGAATAATGGGGCGACTTTTGAAGGCTTTAAACTTCTTCTTTTGGTCAACCCCCCAAAACTTGTGCATATCTTCATAAATAAAAGATTCAAGAGGTTTAGAACATTTAGGCCGATATTTTTTAGTGTTTCTTTTTTGAGTGGAAACAAGTCGCTTTTTAGAGGAAGGGGAGTTTAAGTCTCCCACGGAGGAGTCGTAGGAGATAGAGACGAAGATTTGGTCTGGGGTTTTGGAGATGCAATCTGAGTTAGGTTTTGGGGAGGCAATGGATATAGTTCTTCGTATGCTAGAGAAGGAGGAGATGATGAGGGTTAAGGAAACTGTGGAAAGGTTTTTAAGGGAGAAGGCGAGGAAGATAGTCCAATCACGGTTTAGAGTGCTTATTTCCATACAAGCTGATATCGATTTCAAAATTCCAATAATCTTCTTCTTCTTCCTTTGAGTTTGTACAAATTTCTTAGTTTGAATCTGATTGCAAAGCGGGATTTTTTGAAACAAATGGCAAGAAGATAGTCCAATCAGAAGTTGGTTTTTTTCCAGCTTTTTTGTTTGACTGGAACTGTCACGTCAACAGTAACTTTACAGAAATTCAAACACGGTTGCAGAGGCTACAATGGTGAAAGGAAAGAATGATGAAACCTTGCGTCTAATGGAAAAATCAATGAAAAAAAGGAAAAGGAATCGTAACTCTCCAAACAGCAAACTAGATGAAAAATTTGAATTAGTCCCATCTAATATTGATCTGACACTATTAGTTCCTGTACCCAGAGATAGAAGAATTAATGTTGATGGAGTTCTTGATGAATGTATGCAACATAAAGTTGCTGAATGGGAAGCAAATGCTATTCATGCTCCTGGAGAAGAATGTATGCCTTTCCAGGTGAATGTTAAGATTTCTTTTGTTGATAACAATGCACAGGCAGCGGTAGGCGACATCATATCGCTAGTGGAAAAGGCTGTACCAGAAGTAGTAGGGTCACAATGTTTAGCCAAAGCAGAGGCTGGTATCACATATGGGAGAGATGTTGATCTACTACAACATACTACTGGCATGGATAACTCATCAGCTGTCAAGACTGGTGGCATTAATATAAAACCCAGGAAAATCATAAGCACACCTAAGTGGGTGAAAAAACCAAAGAACCTGTGAGAAGAGGCGTAATAACAAGTGAGGTTGCTTATTTAGCTGAGGGGAAATCTGGAGGAAGTGCAGACCCATACCAGCATCAATCTACCTTGCCTTCCCCTGTGATTAATCTTACAAAATAAAAAGGGGTGCTACCCACACTGCCAGATGGAGGAGATATAACTGCTATGAAGAAAAAGCTTGACTTTGCTGGTATTTTTAAGGATAACAGAGTAGAAGGGAATGGTTTCAAACTGTCATTCCATGATTTTACCAAAAAAGATGTAGTGCTTGATGAAAGTGATATGGAGACCTGGGGTCACTATTTGATAGGCTGTTTCACAGGTCCCTTTCCTAGAAGAATAGCATTGGCTAACATTGTGAATAACTGGGGGGGTAAAATGCCGTGTGTTCCCTTATGTGAAGGGATAGACAGTCTTTAGGTTCTTGAATGCCCAAGACTGTATCAAAGTTCTCTATGGTGGACCATACAGGGCCTTTGGTAAGACCTTAATGCTGAAGCTCATTGATGAAGGAGTGGTGCTATCAGACGATCTCTTCATGAAAGTGCCGACATGGGTGTTGCTTCACGAAATTCCCCTCACAGTGTGGAGTGAGTCGGGGTTGAGTAAGCTTTCATCAAAAATTGGATTGCCTCTCAACACTGATAAAGTCACGAAAGATAGATCCAAAATAAATTATGCAAGATGCTTGATCGAGGTGGATGTGAGTAAGCCACCAATTTCTGAATTTGGGATCACCATGACGAAAGGGAGGAAGTATGTGCAAAAGTTTTCCTATGAACACTATCGTGAATTCTACTGTGATTGTAAAAAATTTGGCCACAATATTTTCAATTGTCCAAAGAAAGCAGCAGTTAAGGCAACAGTGGAGGGGAGCTCAAATGATGCTGCTCATCTTGCAAGATTGAAGTCAAAGTCCAGGGTACAACATCATAAACATAAATCAACTGTCCCAGTTCAGTTGAAAGAAACAAAGGCCAAAGGCATCGTGGTGAATTCAACTGCATCCCAGCACCCTATTTCAAACACAATAAAGGCAACCATGAAGGATAACAATTCTACTGTGACTGTCTCAAATGCATTTGTTGTCTTAACAGAACCAGATGATCCCAGTTGCTCAAATGGTAATGTAAGAAATGAGGAGATGGTAGAAGACACAGTGTTGATAGCACCACAAAGTGTGATTGAACAGCATGCCATTACTTCAACTGAATGGGAGTAGATAGGGGCGAATGGAAAAGCTATAAAGCGCGGAGGGGCTTCATCCTTCTTAATTCCACAATGAACATCTTAACTTGGAATATAAGGGGGTGGGAGGACGCACAAATCGAAGAGCCACACAACATATAATAAGCAAGTTATGCTCCCATCATGAAGCTGCTATAGTTTGCCTACTGGAGACAAAATTAACAGAGAAAGGTTATCTCAGTTATGCTCAATTCCGTTTCCCAGGATGGGGAACATGTGCTAATTTTGAACATATTGCTGGTGGTAGAATGATGATATTTTGGTACAAATCACGAGTTTTTTGCGAGGTTATTGAAGTATAATCTCATCACATACATCTTCAAGCATTTTGCAAGATTACCCGGGTCTCGTTCATGGTAACGTTTGTCTATCCAGTATACTCAATACTGGAAAAGAGGAAGCTATGGAAACATTTACTTCCAGTGGGATCATCGATGACTTTGCCTTGGACTATTATTGGGGACTTTAACTGCTATTCTTCTCCAAATGATAAAACAGGAGGAAGACAATTAAGACCCTATGATGTTATTGATTTACAGAACTTCAGAATGTCATTAAATATGGTGGATGCACCCTCATTCGGCTAATTTTTCACTTAGACCAACGGCACAATAGTCAAAACTGGATCGAGTACTCATGAATGAAGTATGGGGTTCATTGGGACTGCACTGCTCTTCAGTTTTCCTGCCTATGGAACCAGTTAGTGATCACTGCCCAGTTATTGCTTCAGTGGTGAAAACAACTAGCAGAGGGGCCATACCATTTAAATTCTTTAATATGTGGATGCAACACCAGTCTTTTGAAGGTATATTGAAATCAAAGTGGGAAGATTCAGGGAGGGGCAATCCTCAATTCTTATTGGCCTCAAAGTTGAAGTCACTCAAAGCACCGCTGAAAACTCTTAATAGGGAGCACTTTGGAAGCATCTTTGACAAGGCAAAGGAAGCAAAAATGGCATTCAAAAATGTTATGCATGCTCATATGCAAGATCCATCCAACATAGCATTAAAGAACAAATGTCAGGCCTTGAGGCAAAGGGCAATTTTTTTTGCTCGAAGCGGAAAGAAGTTTCATAAGCCAAAAATCTCGTTGTAAGTACTTGTTGGAGAGTGACCATTGTACAAAATACTTCCACGGCCTTATAAAAAGGGATAATGTGAGAAATTTCATCTCTCACATTATAAAGGATGATGGTTCACCTACAACTTCTCCCACTGAGGTGTCTTCAATAGTTGTCAATTTCTACAAGGAGCTCTTTGGACATCAACCCATTGTTCAATCGGTTAGACAAGTGGTATTATCTAATGGCTATGTGCTGACTCAAGAAGATGGCAATGATCTTATTATCCCAGTCGTAGATGCTGAAATCAAGGATGTTATGTTCGATATTGATAATGACAAGGCCCCAGGCCCAGATGGATTCTCTTCGGCATTTTTCAAAGCAAATTGGGATATTGTGGGGGTGGACGTGTGTAAAGAAGTCAAACATTTCTTTAGCACTGCTCGATTATTGAAGAATTGGAATCATACTATCCTTGCTCTAATCCCCAAGACTGTAGATTCACCGGGGGCTGGTGACTTTCGTCCCATTGGAATAACAAATGTCTTATACAAGGTAATAACAAAGATAATTTCTAGGCGTATGGCTCCTCTTCTGGCTCAACTAGTGGATAAAGCTCAAGGGGCATTTGTGAAAGGTCGAAACATAGTGGATAACATATGCATTGCTTAAGAGATGGTACGTGCTTACAATAGGTCGAGATGCACTCCTTCCTGTATGTTAATGGTTGATATCCAAAAAGCCTTTGATACAGTTTCCTGGACTTTTCTTAAAGCATTGTTAGCTGGACTTGGCTTCCCACACATCTTTATTAAGTGGATCATGGCTTGTGTTTGTAGCCCAACTTTTTCAGTTGCCATAAAAGGTGAACTACACGGATACTTTGAGGGCAAGAGAGGTTTGAGACAAGGGGATCCAATGTCTCCTGCTTTGTTTATACTATGCATCGAGTATTTATCAAGGTTATTGAAACTGAAGACAAGAGGCGGTGAATTTACTCATCATCCCAAATGTGAAGGTAACAACATTACTCACCTTGCATTTGCGGATGATCTTATGCTATTTTCATATGGAAATATGCAATCAGTGACTGTGCTCATACATTGCTTGGAGGATTTTCAAAGAGTGTCAGGACTTTCACTCAATCCACACAAATCTTCTATCTTTTTAGCGGGGGTAGCAGGGGAACAGAGACAAGCAATCTTGAATCGTGTGGGGTTTACTGAAGGGGTTTTTCTGGTACACTACCTGGGCATCCCACTTGCACCAACTACAGTCCGAGTCAGTGATTTCTCCATATTTATAGACGCAATTAATAAGTACATTCAGAAATGGGTTCATCACTCCCTTTCTTACGCTGGCAAAGTTGAACTAATGCGTTCAGTAATACAAGGAGTTGAAGGCTTTTGGTTCCAAGTCTTTCATTTTCATGAGGCTGTTCTCTAAAAAATACGATCATCGTGCACTCAATTCTTTTAGGGAGGCAGACCTGCACGAGTTGCATGGGACACTATATGTACGTCTAAACATGAGGGAGGGCTGGGTCTCAAGGATCTACGACAATGGAACTTGGCACTGCTAACAAGATTTATATGGATTATTCACATTAATGCCTCCTCAATTAGGGCAAAGTTTGTCCAAAATTTTTATCTTGGAAGCACATCCATTTGGGACTACACACCGAAGCAAAGGGACTCGTTTTTGCTCAAAAAACTTTGCGGGCTAAGGAATAGACTGATTGCTGCATTTGGTGGAATTGAAGCTACAATATCGGGGGTGCATAGCTGCTGCATTGATGGTCGATTAGACACTGCCTTAGTCTATGACATCCTGAGAATTCAACAAAGATCCAGGACCTGGATGAGAATAATTTAGAGATCCTTCATACCTCCAAAATATTCATTCACCCTTTGGCTATCATGTCGGAACCGCTTGGTTACAAGAGACACCCTTTCCTTCCCAAATTTAGAAGACTATGCTTGCGTATTTTACAGGATTGAACATGAAACTTCTGCTCACCTATTCTTTGAATGCCCCTTTACAAAGGCAGTGTGGACACAAATCAAGGCTTGGCTTGGCATGAGAAGGCAAATGACAACACTTGCAAGTGCAATCAAATGGCTAAACAAGGAGTACGGCGGTAAGACCATTAGAGCAAAAACCATCCAGCTTGCTTTTTGTATCATGATGCATGAGATATGGAGAGCACGAAATGCTCAAGCCTTCGATAATGAGACCATCAAACTGGATACTATGATTGAACGGATAAAATCGGCAACTCTCTGAATTATGTATAGATTTTCTCCCAATAGGGGACTAATCCATAACGGATTTTGGATGTACTAATTGTAATATGATCTTTCATGATATAAAATGATCTTTTATAAAAAAAAATAAACTCAAAAAAAAGGCGAGGAAGAAAAAGGGGTGTGCAAAAACGATAGGGCGTGACAGTGAAGAGAAGTAATGATTATAGCCAGGAAAAAGGAAGAGTTGGATTTTATGGTTTTTGAAGAGGCGGCGTGATTTTTAGGATTAGATGGAAGCATTAATGGGCATAATTAACATGGAAACAAATTCAGTTAATCAAGAAAAATAAACAAGCATATGAAAGGAAGGCAATTATTTATCATTAAAACATATTATGCGCAATTTATTTCTAAGGAAACATAATCTATCTTCCAAACGAGTCTTAGTAAATTTATCAGCCAACTGATTTTCGAAGTTAATGAAATCAGTTGAAAAATCACCTTTTCAACACGATCCCTAATAAAATGATGTTTAATATCGAAGTATTTAGACCTAAAATAATACATAGTATATTTAGAACATTAGTATTATCACACATAATGGGTACAGATCATAGGATAAATCATAATCAAGTAACTGATGCGTCATCCACAAAATTTGAGTTCTACAGTTAACTATTGCAAGATATCCTGATTCAGTAGTAGATAAGGCTACAAATAATCATTTCTTGCTATGGGATTCCCCTTGACAAGTACCACATGTACTTTTTTTATCCGATTTGTCACCTGTATAGTCAAAATCTGAATAACCAATTAAGTCAAAATGAGATGAGCGAGGATACCATAAGCCATGGTCTGGAGTGCCAATGAGATATCTGATAATTTTTTGGCGACACTCAAATGAGATTCTTTGGGAGTCGACTGAAACTGTGCACATTTGCATACACTGTACATAATTTCTGGCCATCTTTTTGTTAGGTATAATAGAGAGATCCAATTATTTCACGATACATTTTTTCATTGATATTTTCGCCCGAGGCATCAATTTATAGGCTAGTGGGAGGACTCATTGGAGTTTCAAAGCCTTTCTTTTTTCCATTCCAAAATCTGTTGATCAGCTCCTTTGTGTATTTTTTTTATTAATGAAGGTCCCGTATTTAGATTGTCTTGTTTATAAACCAAGAAAGAAAGTAGGCTCTCCCATAAGGCTCATCTCGAGCTCTCCTTTTATAAGATTTGCAAAATTCTCACTGAGAAAGGAGTTAGTGCTTTCAAAGATAATGCCATCAACATAAATTTTCACAATTAGGATACTAGAGGCGAGTCTTTGAATAGAGAGAGTGGTGTCAAGTTTTTCTCATTGAAGATTATTTTTCAGAAGAAAAGAGGTTAGTCTTTCATACCATGTTTTTAGTGCCTACTTTAATTCATAAAGAACCTAGGTGAGTTTAAAAACGTAATTTGAATAAGAGAAGTTTTCAAAACTGGGAGGTTGTTTTACAAAGACTTCTTAATAAATCCAATTTGAGAAGCACTTTTTAACATCTGTTTGAAAAATATTAAAGAGTTTGAAAGTGACACATTCTAAGAGAATACGAATTGATTCCATCCTTGCTACAAGACCAAAGGTTTCATCGTTGTTAATACCTTATTGATGAGAGTAGACCGGAGCTACAAGTTTTTCCTTGTTCATTATAACCTTAACTTCCTCATTTAGCTTATTTCAGAAGACCCAATTCGTTCTAATCACTAAGTAATTTTTAAATATTTTGACGAGTTTCCATACTTTATTTCTTTTAAATTAATCAAGTTTTTCCTTCATTTTTTGACCCATGATTCATCTTCAAGTGCCTTGTCAATTTTCTAGGGCTCTAGTTGTGACACTAGTGCTACAACAACATGTTTTTTCAAGGATGAGCGGGTTTGCATCTTTTCATTTGGTTTTCCATTGATGAATTTATTTGGGAATCTTGCAGTATTCCTCTTATTGTAGACTAAAGAGTATATACTCTTACCACATTCACTACAGGGCGCCAACCACTATGAAATCACTCACATTGACAAAATAAATGGAATAAGTGCAGATAGGATCATTCAAAGCAGACTAAAGGCACTATTATATAATATCTTCTCATTAGGAAGCATGAAAGAACGACGTTCTATAGATCGTAGTATTTCGTCAACCTCTCTAACTAACATACGATACAATTTCACTTCACGGCACGGCCAAAAAAAAGAAAGAGCTTCGCTCGGTTGG
>JBDJHY010216436.1:0-11297 GCA_039654485.1 Withania somnifera | reverse complement strand
TCTTAAGTTTTTCTCCTGCAGCTCAAGTAAGATGAAACAAGTTTTCCTCTAGGAAACCTATCGATGCTGGACAAATGAACACAATTTTTTTACTGGAAAATAATTGTAAAATCAACAAGGAGAAAAGAAATTATTTAGCAAGTACATCTGGTACGAATTTAAAAGCTTAGGAAAAAAGGAAGCTACACTGATTCGATATAACTCTTAAGGACGCAATGAATTTCTTATGATTAATTCAACACTTAATACATTTCTTCAATTATCTTAATTAATTCATCAATATTAACACTAGGATTGACTGGTTGACAGTTCACTCTGAGATTGTATGGGATTTGCAACTGTAGCAAACTGAAATGAATCAAAATCACAACATTAGATGGTGAAGAGTCACTATGTTTACCAAAAATATTTACAACATTGTTAGTACAATAATTAGTATATACATATATCATACATCTACCCGGCATTTGTTTAAATGAGTGGCTATTGTGTGTCAAAATCCCAAAAACATTGTCATAGGTGAATTCATAATTTAGAGTCAATATGAGTATGATCTTATTTACATAGTGGGAGTGGAAAATAATGAGTTAAATCAAATAAATAGTACTCATCCTAAATTCGCCTCGGCCAACAGGATGCAGTTTGTTGTTTTCAACAAAATTTTAAAATCTAGTGTTTCCTAGCTAGAATATGCACTTTGTAGCCTCCTCCAAAATTAGGATGTTTGGTTCCATCTGAAACATTGAACTCTATACCCTGCATTGTGAAGAAAAATCCAAATTAAAGAGTTGTAATTCTCACATCACCATTAGGAGAATCATATGCGTCTTCCATTCGTATTAAATCGTCTTTGGTAATTCTTCTAATAGGAACTGTTCCATTCGGACAACCTCCGCCTTCTAACCTCATGCTAAAAGGTTTGGTAAAGTTTGACGGAATGTCATCTCTTTGTAAATTGGAGAAGGTGGGTTTCATCTGCATCCAAAAACGTAAGTTTTGGGAGGTTGTCATATATTTACAAAAATATTGGATTGTACAAAATTGAAACTAGTGTACAGATGTATCTCGGGATGAAAATTATGATTCTTCAATAGGGGATGGTCGAATGCAGGTTAGTTTGTAAAAGGTCACACAGCCGTGTGTATTTCTCCATGTTTACCATGCTTGTCAGATGGTAACAGTTAGTCTCCTATGTTCATGTAAATGAAGATGTAGTGCAAACTATTAGATCTAATGTTTATAGTGTGAGTGCCCCTTATAGTCATCCCAATAGCTAAAAGGTTACACTTCAAATCGCATAGTCACAAGTTCAAGCTTGAGTGACCATTTGATCACTGCAGTACAATAATGTGAAGCTCACAGATTGATGAGGGCGAGTCAAGTAGGACTAATTAGTAATTTTTTGCCTGGCAAGATTCTGAAGATGAAATTTACATGATAACTTACTTGAACACATACGGAATGAGAGAGAAAACTGATGAGCTTATTATAAGGCATAATTTAAGCCCATATTATGGGCACACTTTTAGGATTCAATGCGGCGAAGCCCCAAAGACAAATTAGTGGGGGGCTAGGCCCATAGAGAACATCACGTGCATGGATTTATGATATCAGCGTCTGTAATCTCATATTTTTGAAAATTAGAAATACATGACACCTTAGACAAATCTCACATCTGAATGGAAGAGGAACAAGATAAATTTGACATAACCTCAATTTCTGTTGGTACACGCCCTTTGGGGGTTCAATGTGGCGTAGCTCAGGCTCAAAACAGACAAAGTGTGCTATGCACTTGGACTGTGACAAATAAGATCTTTTTTTTTAAAAAAAAAAAATATATACTTTTACCCCTCCCTAGGTGCTCCCACAATTTTACTCCATTAGTGACTCGAATCCATAACCTTATAGTTGAAGGTAGAGGATGCTTACCATATGAACAAGTCTCACTTGCTTTCTTTTGTTTGACAAAGAATATGGAACATTTAGAGTCCATAAAATCATGGTAAAACAACAAAGATTGTACCTTAATAGTTTTGACTGCTGGCTTGTTAAGAAGCTTTAGTTGCTTCTCTAACTCCAAATTTTCTGTTTCAGACAACCTCTGTTCTCCTCCAACTTCATAATGGTTCAGAAATAGAGAAATTGCAACCAAAGTTTGTACGGTGGCTCTCAAATGCAATGACATTTTTCTACATATCCAAGAATGTATTTAATTATTTCTTTAAATTATACAATTTATTTTCAAGCAAAATTAACATAGATTATCAGCAAGTTAATACAAAATACAACATAGTTGTGTCACATGATTTACCTGAATTATTGAGACTCTGAACACAAATTGAAGGATGAACAGAAAAGCTCAAAACTATATAAAGTATTTTATACAAACCAAAATAGGATCAACATTTTTTAATGCACCAATCATGTATCTGACCTTGGGAGTTTTTATTTAATGCATTAGTATAAGTGATTGGATTACATCTAATGAGGGAAAAAAAAAAGATTAATTTTCACCAATTAATAGTACATATTTTGGCCATAAAGGGAGTTTATACTTTTGACTATTGTTGATTTATATAACAATGTTTTTGTGTCACGACCCAAAAATTGGGAAGTGATAGCGTCTACACCTCACCTGTAGACAAACCTAATCCCAAACCCCAAGCGAGTAACGGTGGGCCAGTGCCTGCAATCCCAAAGTAATTTTCATAGGAGCTTTTTGATAGTAGTCGTGACCAAGTCGTTACATTTTGAAAAGTAATTTCGATGAAAAGCAATTAGTATTTAAATTAAATTATTGAAAAACACTAACGAACCAATAATTAGTGTATTGCCAAAGGACATATAGTTTTAGTGTAGACCGTAGCGAAAGCTATATAAATACACAGGACTAATAACCTGTTAGGTCAAATTTTAAAAATCAACTTATTTTTAAAAAAGCTCTTATTAAGGATAGTCCTTTCTTTTTAGATTCTTATTATCCATTTATTCTTAGCTTTAGTGAGTAAAATTAATTCGAAGTGTGATGTTTTTTTGCTAATGCCCTCAACTCTTATAACAGAGAGTAGTTTTTGATTTCTCTGATGGAGTATTACTTTGTCTCGAGAGATAGAAATATTGATTTTAAGCTTATATAAGTGTGCCATTGGAAGAAGTACTGCTACAACAACAACATATTTAGTGTAGTCTCCGCAACATGCAATCTAAGAAGAATCAAGTGTGTGCAGATTTCAGAGCTAAAGCGGTTATTTAAAAAAATAATCAATACATTTTACTTTAGTACTCAAAAAAATACTAAAACATATGCTATAGGCAAAGTGATGAGCTTATAAGTTATAGCTTAACTTCACATGATATATACACTTTTGAGATTCGATGCGGTGAAGGCCAAAAGACAAATTGGTGTGTGCCAAGATCCAAAGAAGATAATACGTATTATGGACTTGGGTCGTGAAAAATATGGTTTCAAAGTATATACTCCCTCGCTATGATGGCGGGCCAAACCTCTTTAGAAGATGAGATGCACAACATCTAAAGCGAATCTCACATCTAAATGGGAGAAGAACGTGACGAGTTGTATAAGACATAGCTCAATTTCACATAGTACATACGCTTTAGAGACTCAATATGACATAACTTAGGCCGAAAACGGATAATACGTGTTGGACCATGACAAACAAGGTCTTTATTTTTTGTAAAAAAAAAAAAAAAAAAGCTCTTCCTAGGAGCTCCCACCTTGTCACTCTGTTAGTTCTCAAGTGCACAACCGTGCTGACCATCTCAGCAACCCTCACTTGTCTAACTTTATTTTTTTTATTTGAAAGAAGATTTAGAGTCCATAAAATAATCATAAGACGATATTGTACCTTAATAGTGTCGACTGCTGTCTTATTAAGAAGCTTTAGTTGTTTCTCTAAATCTAAATCTTCTGCTTCGGACAGCCTCTGTTCTCCTTCAACTTCATAGTGGTTCAAAAATAGAGAAATTGCAACCAAAATATGTATTCTGGCTCTTAGATGCAATGGCATTTTTCTACATCTTATATCCAAGAGTGTGTTTAACTAATTATTCTTTAAATTTTGCAATTCATTTCAAGCAAATTTACAATAGGTTATCAAAAGAGGCGGCAAAATCAGCCCATGAGATCATAACTCGCCCAATCCATCTATTTATTAGCTCCGTCAATCTCAACCCGATTCATTTCAACCCATCGAAGTTTGGGTTGATATCTAACGCAAATTGATCCGTTGAAAATCTTGTTAAAGTACTTTTAAATATATATTTTTGAAAAGTTGATATGCTATATATACTCATAATAAAGACAAATAATATTCTTTAAATATTAACAAATTATAAAACAATAAATAAAACAATTAAAATTAAATAAAAATAAAATGAGTTGGGTTTTGATTCGCATTTTAGCTCATTTCAGTCCAAGTAGCTTTAGGCAGGTCAATAAGCGTCCAAATTAAATCCAACCTGCCCATTCCTTATCAGCAAGTTAATACAAAATGCGACATAGTTTGTTTCACATGAATTACCTGATTTGTTGAGACTCTGCACACAAATACAGGATTGAAAAGAAAAAGCTGGAAACTAAAAAGTGATTTTATACTAACCAATATAGTATTAACTCGTTTTAATGCTACGAGTCACGTATTGACCTTGAGATTTCTTATTTAATGTATTGGTACAAGTGATTGGATTACATCTCATGTAAAAAACTTAAATAATGTTTTGATCATAAATGGAACTGATACTATTGACTTGGGCTAATAAATGGAACTGATACTCCTTGGGTTCAATTTTGCAATGTAAAATACTTTGGAAAATGATGGCTGTTTAGAGAGAAAATGGATTTGATCCACTGATTTTTTACAGTTTGTTGGTTTTGACTAACTTGAGGGATGTTGAATGTCAGGGGCTCACGGACCAATTTGAAACTGTGATGCCACTGGCTAATAGGTTGAGTCCGTCCTTGAATTCATCCCAAGTCCTTGCTAAACTTGTTATATACTCTTGGAATATACAACACAACATCTCATTCAACTCTATCAGATACTTATCAATATCCCAACATCAACACACCACACGAGAACATGTGAGTGGCACACCTGCCACTGTCTCTTATAGGCTGAGTCCTTGAATTCACCCCAAGTTCTTGCTAAACTTGTTTGATACTCTTAGGATACACAATACAATATATCTCATTCTATTCATTTCTTTTTCTCTGTCATGTCAACACATCATATGTGGCACACATGTGACTATCGCTTATAAGCTGAACCCCTGCATTCAACCCAAGTCCTTGCTAAACATCCTTGATACTATTCGGATACAGAATACATCTTATTCTACTCATTGCTTCTCAAACGGTTCCTATATCACATACGTCTCAAAAGCTCAGGATCAATACACCACATTCATAACTTGAGAACGTGTGAGGCACAAAAGCGGATATAGTTTATAGGCTGACCCCTTCAATTCACCCCCAAGTTCTTGCTAAAATTCTTTGATACTCTTAGGATATACTCCCCCCTTGACCCTCTATTGGTTACTTCTCAAAAACCCAAAGGCAACACACCCTGCTGACACTCGTGCAACCCAAGGCTTGGTTAACCTAACAAATTTATTCATTGGGGAAATTCATTTCATATATACTAGATTTCAATGGCCGCACTGGAAAACTTTAAGGTGTTTTATATGTTGATGTCCATGACGATTTTTTGCTTTAGGGATGGAAACGACAGAGGTGCTTTACTTTTTCACTTCGTAATAGCTTTTGATTTGGTGATAGCTAATTTGAGCTTTCCGAAGGAGGATCTCTTGGTAACTTTCTGTAGCCTAGTGGCTAAGAGATAGATTACTTCCTCCTTGAAAAATGTGATAAAAATCTGTGTAAGGATTGCACGGTTATTCCAACTGGCTATCTGGCAACTCAACATAAGTGCTCGGCCATGGATTTAGAGATTAAAAGGAAGACGAGGACTCCATATGACATACCAAGGAGTAAATGGGTAGATTGACTATTACCAGAGCTCAAGAGATTGAGGTTAATATGATTGGGATAGAAGCTTGGAAGAATAGATGGATGCTAAAAAGTATGTCGGATATGACAACTAATATGCATTAGTGAAGTAGCTAGAGAGACATTGGGGTTTCGAGGGGAAACGTTGGTCTAAACCGAGGGGATTGGGGATGGAATGAAGCGGTCCAAGAAAAAGCAAAAGCCAAGAAAGCTGCATATATGGTGTTGTGGGAAGGAAACACGAGGAGTAGACAAAGAAAAGGAAAGATAAAGAGTAGATAAGGGCAAACAGGAAGAGGTATTGAAAAAGAAACGAAGTTACAGCAGTTACAATGGCTAAAACAACAACGTTTAGATACTCAAAGAACTTTTCGATCGAGATGTGATTACACCAAAGATTAACTCTTAGTCTATTTGTTTTTGCCTTGGTAATGAATGCACTACTGTGACATATCCAAGGGAACATATCATGGCGTATATAAAAACTATGCTTGTCAATCGAGTAGGTAATTTTGGATTAGCTCCTAGAATTTTGGGTTGTTTTACTCTATTTCAACAAGTAAACTCTTCAACTAGTTTTGCTCGTGCTAGTGCCCCCATAAATTCTTGGATTTCTTGCAATATGAGATTGAATGCAATAGAAAAAGAATAGGGACACGTGCGAAGTCTTCAACGAATATCGGGGAATTAGCCAACTATTATTTCACTCTCTTAGTTCAAGCTATTCCTTATCGATTGTTCATCTTCCACTGCCGAGGCCTCTAGAAAAAAGGCATTCTTTTGCGTTACACTTCTTCATGTCTTGGTTCACCGTCGTTCTGAATAAGTTAGATAGTTGATCGAGAAAGCACCGTCCAAAGTGCTCATTGAGCCAATCATATGTGGCTAAAATCATCTCAAAGCTGAAGTGAAGAAAAAAATCGATAAATACAAAACATCTAACATTGATCCTGCTAAACATGAAGCTTAACCCCCCTTCCACTTGTGGCTGAAATATCCCTTTTAAGTCTTGCGGTAGTTCATATCATATATCTCTACGCTTACCCCTCTTTACCACCTGAAGGGTATGCAATATTCACTATAGGTTTTGACCTGGAGAACCCAAATGTAACCATCACAACAGGTTATGTTATTCGGCTGCATGGAGATGATGGTAAGCTACTCTGGGGCGAGGCTAAGGTGAATCTGGATTAATAATGAGAAGGTTAAATAAGTAGCAAATGTCTCACTCCTCTACATTCATAACAATTACCAGATCCCCTCTGCTGAGCATTTTTTTTATCTCCTCAGCAGCAAGCTTTGTTGTCCTTGTGCTCCAAAATAATGACATCTCGATGTCCTCCTGGCGCTCTCCCCTTTTATTATGTAAAAAGGCCCACATTTTTTTGGGAAAAACCCCTCCATGGTTGTCAACTTTCTACTCCTCATGAGTTATCTTGTCGTATCTAAAATGACTTCGAGCATCCAGCTTTACCATTCTTGCATGCTTTCTCCTTCTTCAGCACTTTCCAGTCTTTTCCTCTATACTTGGACATTGTCAAAAGTCCCGTATCCCTTTTCGCCTTTTACCCATCCCATACTGCTTTTGAACCGCCAACTTCTATTCGCCAAACGCACCTCATAACAAGAACTTTATTTTCTTACCTTCTATCGTTGATTGACTTAGTATGAAGTATCATCTGAGTCTTAGACGACAATTTTGTAGCGTTGGTGAGCTTCACACTCGATTCTGAGTGTGAACCATGGCTAGTAAGTGGAACTTTAATATGATTACGGATTCATTAGAAAAAACTTGGGGGTCGCCTTTCCGACTTGAATGCCTTTATTGAAGTGATGAGCTTTGAAGATATGATTTTCTCATTTGAATTATTTGATTAGGCTTTCAATGACAACAATTGACTTGGAGCAATAATCAAACCGGTCAACATTATATTTGGGGCAGAATAGATACAATCCTATGTGTTGATGACACAGTATTGATCAAGACAAGCTATGAAGCTAACAATAGACTGGAGGTTTGGAGACAAACCTTGCAGACCAATGGGTAAAGCATGACTACGACAAAACACTTGGAGAGTAAGTTCAATGATGTTACCCATTTACAGATGGATAAGTGAGGATCGATACTCTATTCATTTTCAAGAACGAAAGCTTTATGTGTATCTTAAGTATATAATTTAAGAAAATTCAGAGATTGACGATGAGGTTACCTATTTTATTTGGGTGATTTAAGTGCAGACTCTCACCTGATGTCTTATATGATAAGAATGTGGCACCAAGACTTAAAAGATAAGTTTAATAAAGTGGTTGTCATATCACCTATAATATATTAGGCAGACATTGGACGATCAAGAATTCACCGTCCAAAGCAGCAAAAATAGCAATTTTTGAGATAGATATGTGAATGTAGGAGAGATGAGATTAGTAATAAAGATATTTAAGACAAGGTGGGAGTGACCTCCATAGTGGACAAGATGAGGAAGGTGAGACTGAGATGGTTAGAAATGTCAAAAGGAATGCACAACTTTCCTAATAAAGAGGTGTGAAGGGTTAGCTATAATTGGTATAAGAAAAGGTAGAGGCAAGTCGAAGAAGTATTGGGTATAGGTGATTACATAAGATATGACAGAATCGTAGCTTATCAAGAACATGGCCTGAGATATGAGAGTGTAAAAAGCGAAAATTAGGATAGAAGATTGATAGGTATTTTGAGCATTCTCTAGTTTTCCCTATTATTATCTTATTCTTCAATGTTGTTACTTATTGGGTCTTTTGTTTCAGTTAAGTCATGTTTGTCATTTTACTACTGCTCCAACTTTACAAGATAGGGATAAAACTAAATAAACACTACCTTCTTAAACCCTAGGTGGAAGTATACTAAGTTTCTTTTTATTGTATATACTAGAAATGGTAATGTATCCAAAGTTAAGCTATGGGTCATAAAGTTCAATAACTTTCGCTTAAACCGTAATTTATATAATAAAAGAATCATAAAATATTTATAAAAATTTGATCATGAACACAAGTATCACTCTGGATTAATTTTAAGATAGATATATATATTATTTCAAAATTAACAAATTTCAAATCTTGGAGTTGACTGAGTAGAAATATTTTCTAATAATGTAATAAAATTTTCAACCACACCAATCATAAATAACCATAAGAAGCATTTCATTTTAACTAGGGAGAGAAAACAAAAATAAAAGTCCACATAGATTCTATTCCTTTTTCAAAGGGTTACAGTGGATTGGATAACCAAACAAAACACAAAAATCATAACCCCCCAAAATCCAAAACACAACCCTAAATCCCCCAAACACCTAATAATAAAAACCCTAAAATACCCCCCATTAAAAATAAAAAAGAAAGCCTATATTAAACTAGTTCACTTAATTTTCTCAATAATGTCAGAAATGACCTTGTCCATGTCCAATGCCTTCATTGGTCCAAATGGCCTTTTCATGTCCAAAAGGCTAACAAATTTCTCCCCATTTTCACCATCTACACGAATTTCGAAGCAACCCCTCCTTGGCTTTTCCGGGTTGACCCGAACTTCCAAACCGGGTACACCATTTTCCAGCTCCGCCTTCACCTTCACAGCTCGAATCTTGAACTGCCTACACTGCGTACAGTGCTCAACCACAACCACCTTTGACCCGGATTTTGATAGTTCCGGGTCAGATGAAACCGGTGTCTTTTTGACCCGCTTGGATTTCGGAGTTTCCGGTTCAGATGAAGCAACAGTCTTGGTCTTTTTGACCCGTTTTGTTGGATCCGGGTCAGATGAAACAGCAGAGCTGTTGACCCGTTTTGGTGGTTCCGGGTCAGATGAAACAACATCAATTCGGGTCTTGCTTCGGGTCACACGGGTCGTCAATGGCTGATCAACAATTGGCTTTCTCTTTGGTGCCATTGAGAGTTCTTTTTCTTTTCTTTTTTTTTTTTCCTAGGGTTTGCTTGTAATTTAATTTAATTTTTTTTGTTAAGAATATGAAGTGAAATGATCTATTTATAGCAATTTTTCAGCTTCATGTGGACGCCATAATATTTGGTCATTGGGGATTTTATTTTCCCGCGCTTTTTAATGGTCAAGATTTATTCTGACTTTCTTGGAGTCCAAATAATAATATTACCAAATTTTGGGGATTAAGACATGAATTTTATTTCCTTTTTTCAAATATAATAATAGTAGCAATTTGCTTAGTAGGTAAAATCTAAGCTAAAATAGGTGAATATTTAATATACTTGACGAATTTTACTAAGGTAGGACTAGTAAATGTGAACACAAATTACTAAAACTAATAATACCAATTTCTTTTTAATAATAGTCAAATCACATTCTTTTTTTGGTGCCCTAATGACTATATTACCAACTTTTAGGGATTAAGATATGATTTTTTTTTTCAAATAAAAAATAAACTAATTTGCATAAGTAAAACCAGTAACATCTGATTCTAAGCTAAATAAATAGGTAATACTTTGTGAATTTTACTAAATTAGGATTAGTAATTGTGAATAGAATTTGAAAAAACATCAATGATATACCAAAATAGTTTTACTCTTTTTTTTTTTTTTTTAATTATAGATAATATATAATTATACATTAAAGAATAAAGTAGGGGAATACGTGAATGAGCAATGTGGATCGTGATATATTTACTTGTTTCTTGAGGTTAAGATGATTAAATATTGTTTGAACCTATTAAGATGAACAACTGAAGTTGAAAAAATAACTCTCTTAGTAAGATTCTTTCTAGCAGTTGCGAAAATTAGGGTGTTGCGATGATATGTAGACAAATTAGGAGTGATGATAGTTTATCGCACACTTATATAATACATAATTTTGTAAAATTATATCAATATTATTATAACAAAGTTTTGAATATATAATTATGCATTAAAGAATAAAGTACGAGTTTCAACGAATGAGCAATGTGGATCGTGGTATATTTATTTATTTATCGAGGTTAAGATGACTAGATATCATTTGAACAAATGAAGATGAATAATTAAGTTGAGGGATAAATTTTTTTAGTAAGATCCACGCCTTTTAACATAAATGAAGATTTTGTAATGGATGTGCGGGCATAGTAGAAAAATAAGATTAAGAATGAAGATATACGGGATAAGGCGTGAGTGCATTTGGTGGACAATAAGATGCGAAAAGTGAGACTAAAATAGTTTGGACATGTGAAAGGAGATGCTCGGATGATTCAGTGAAAAGTATGAGAAGTTGGCTATGGATGGTTTTAGGAAAGGTGGAGGT
>JBDJHY010216425.1:0-11297 GCA_039654485.1 Withania somnifera | reverse complement strand
TTCATCCATGCTCCACCAAAATGTATTGAGGCTTGAGAGAATTCTATTTGTGGGATTTATGAAGAGGGACATAACAAATTTTATGGCTAAGCTTTTGAACTGTCACCAAGTCAAAGTTGACCACTTGAGGCTAGGGCATGTCACCTAGAACATAATTATTTCTACTTAAAAGTGGGAAGTAATTAACATGGATTTCATCACAGGTCTACCTCGCACAAGCAAGCAACATGATTCTATATGGGTATTGTGGAAAGAAAGACCAAAACAACCTATTTGTTACCAGTCACAATTAATTATTCAACAAAGGGCTCTACTATGCTCTACCTTCAGAAAATAGTTAGACATCATGGTGTCCCATTGTCTATCATTTCAGACAGAGGTACTTAGTTCACCTCTCACCTCTAAAAGTCCTTTTGAAAAGGTCGAGGTACCGAGTACATATCAGTATAGATTTTCATCTGTGGATAGATCACCAAGAAAAAAGAACCATCTACTCTTTCGAGTACATATTAAGATCTTACGTGATCGATTTTAAAGGTAATTGGGTGATCACTTGCCTTTGATAGAGTTTGCCTACAATAATAATCATCTCTCCAGCATCCAAATTGGATCCTTATGAGGATCTCTAACGGAGGAGGTGTAGATATCCCATTTGTTGGTTTAAGAAAAGTGAA
The DNA here is from genome assembly GCA_039654485.1 of Withania somnifera. NCBI lineage: Eukaryota > Viridiplantae > Streptophyta > Magnoliopsida > Solanales > Solanaceae > Withania > Withania somnifera. The sequence continues at coordinate 10,623 of JBDJHY010216425.1, read as the reverse complement.
ACAACTATGATAGGGACAAATTCATTCCAAAAGGCCATGCAAAAATTTCAACTCATTTGAGAAGATATTGAAAATAACCCATTGTAGACAGAACTCCTATACAGATATGAGGAGGTTAGAATTTGAGGTTGATGATTGGGTATCTTAAAGGTCTCACCCATGAAAGGAGTAATGAGGTTTGGAAAGAAGGGGAAGCTCAAAACCTGATATATAGGTCCCTACCGAATTTTATGGAGAATAGGAAAGGGTATCCTATGAGTTGGATCTTCCACCAGATTTGGAAATAATACATGTAGTGTTTTATATGTCCCTATTGAAAAAGTACATTAGTGATCCTTTATTGGTAGTAACTTTAGAGAGCATTGGACAAATAGGTCAACAGACTCGAAAATAAAAAAGTAGCTTTATTCAAAGTCCTATGAAGGATTCAATCAGTCAAGGGATCTATGTGGGAAGCAAAGAAATATTTGAGGAAAAATACCCATATCTTTTCCCTCATAGCATCGATCCATTCGGAGGTAGTTACACCCTCTTCTCAATTATTTCCCTTTAGTTTCATTATTCATCCCAGCTTTTCATGAACTCTAGTGTATGCATTTTTGCTAGTCATGTTCAATCATGTCTATCTCAATTCAATTGGTATCACATACATGTTCAACTCAATGCTCATTCAGTCTCAACAGTTAATTTCACTCCATATTTAGCTTATTTATTTGAGGATAAGTGATCCCAAGGGGGAGATATATTAACACCCAATATAATACCTCAAATTCATACCTTGACCTAGTTAGGATACTTAGAAAGAATTTCACACTTTTTGTGTTTGATGAAATAGTCCATGGCCCATGAATTAGGTCTATGACCCATGGAACCAATCGTCCAAGGATCTTTGTTAGAGGCCCACTCTATCTACCCATTAAAAGTTGACAGGATGGACCATCGACCAATTCCATGGTCTATCAAGTCAATTGTGGAAAAGGGGTACAAAGGCTAAAAAAAACTCATTCCAAGTCGACAGACAGATTGACAACTTGTAGAATTCATCAATGGCCCATCAAGTTCTCCATCAACCTAATCCAAAAACCTACCAAGAATTTTAAAAAAAACCACAAGTAATTTGTTTAATTTTCCAACTTAATACTGTTATTTTGAATTTCAAAGATAGGATTAAAGTACTAAGTGGAATTTCTCCCTCTTATCTCATGAATACTCATAAAATAAATGTACAATTCTCTCCAAAGGATCAGAGGATTCCATCTCAAGATTCAAGACATCAAAGTTCTACCAGCACACTCAGTTCAATCATCAAAATCATGTATGTGATACTTTTACAAGGGGTTTCTTTTACTCTTGTGTCCAAATTTCAAATTTCTCAGTCTAGTTTATGAGTAAGTGCTCTAGAATTTTAATCCAATTATGTTGTTCATATTAAATTTAGTCTCTTTAGTATCCCATGTCTAGAATGTCTATTTCTACGACTTTATATGACTTTTCCTGATTTTATATATGTTCCCATGGTTCAAGTTAATTATTGCAACATTTTCAGACTCATGTTTAGATTTTCATGGTTTGAACATATTAAACTTAATTTTAGTAATTATAATGGTTTTATAAAGATTAAGCCTACTTTAATTTTATTCGTAAGATGCATGTTAAAAATTCATGATTTATTGAGTCTAAAGAATCTAGCATGACTATTGGACTCAATTTTAAGTTAAATAAATAAGAGTTTGATAATGGAAACTCAATCTTCATGGTCAGTGATGCACTCAGATATGTGCTCATTAATCATAACCAATTTCAATATTATGAGCCTATAGCGATCCTCATGATTATTTATAAGAAATATGGAACATTTTTCATTCTAAAGCTTTCTAGTAGCTTTTTCAAGTCATTTATAAGTTATTGGGACTGGTAGATCAATTCTTTTCCAACTCAGTTTATAAATATCTTAAATTACCTGTTTAAGAGCCTAAAACTAAGTACTTGTTGACTAAAGTCAACTTTCCTTAATGACGAGCTTTGAATAAAACTTCGACAATTCCTTTCGTTCTAGAATTTCAAACAAAGTCAAGATTGACCTTAAGTTCATGTTTCAGAGTGTTCATTTGCAATTTGTGGTCATTTGTGGATTTTAGTTAAGTTTAAGGCCTAAATTAGAGCTTGATGGTATTTTGGTGTTTGGAGTGTCAAAATGGAATTTTGTCGCTTCCATCAGCTCCAAAATATTAAATTTAGGCTAGTTTGATCATTGGTACACTTCAAAAGGTATTCGTGCTCAATTTGAGTTGTAACGTGGAAAGTTGGAAATTTACTCCTTTTGGCTAAGTCTTGGTTTAGGGGTTTTTTTTTATTAAAATGATCTCCAATGTCAATTTTATTAATTTCATTGAGTCTAGAATGTGTTTTCATATAAGATACATATTTGGTTAGCCAAAATTGGACTCCATTTCATTTTCGAACCCTCGGTTGAAATTTTAGAAAATTGTTGTTTTGCTTGTGTAGGAATTGACCAACTTATCTGTCAAGGTGCCTATTTATCGGCAGGGACCGATAAATTGGACTTTTGTTTTGATAAATTGTTTGAGATGATAAATTGGATAAAATGACCTATAAATCAGTCATTTGTCCTATAAATCAGTGCCTGCCAATCACCAGGAGTGCCAATATCGGCACTTTTGTCCGATAAATCGGTGTTTGAGGGGTTATTTCTTCAATTTCCAACCCATTTTGGTTATTATTTTATCAATGTTTTCCCTCATTTTCTCTCTACTTTTGGTGCAATTTGCCTTGGATACTTCCCTAAACTCCGGGAATAGCTTCTTGAATATCTCATACACCTTCCCCACCTTCAGTAAGTAGTTTTATCCCATTTAATTCAATGAAAATTGAGTTTTCCTCCATTAGTGCCCTAGTCATGATTTCTTGGTTCCTTCAATTATATCCAAAGTTTTGTGGTAAAGCCTTGCGGCTATTATAATTCACAATAATATCTCTTTTTCCAAATTCAACGTACAATTCCTAATAGATCAAAACTTTAGCCCCTTTAATACTCAATTTTCTATGGGCTGTTCAAGGGTCTTTCCTTACTCAAATTGTGTTCTATTTTGGAGCACGAGTTCCTGGTAATGTTGAGAACCCCGTAGCAAAATTTACTTTTAGATCCAACCAATGGGCCCTGCAGGCCCATTGTAGGCTTGATTTTAGGCCAAGTTCTTAACTTAACATAGTGTATATTGTTGGACTCGTTTTGATATACGGATTACTAGTAAGCAAATTTCAGAGCTATTGGAATTCATTTGATATCAGTTGGGGTAACATTTACGAGCTTGCTTGCTTTATCGTTGGATGATAGGTAGGCTTCATAGGGCTATCTCTGGGTTTATAGCTTTAATAATTAAACTGGCTATTTAGGTTATTATAGTAACCTTGTACCATACTTTACTCTCTTCCCTCATTTTATATCTATTTCGGCATCCAAATTTATATGGTGCCTATGACTTAGGAATTGTCCAATGATACATGTGTGGGGCATAGGTAGTTGTCATTTCATGTTTATATATATACTTGCTAACGTGTTCTGCATTCATTATACTAGAGGTTGCGCCATTGGCTCCGATGAGAGTGTATTGGGGCTGGGCCAGTATCACCATATGATTATTGAGTCATGGAGTCTAGACATTTATTTTATTAACAATGAAGGATAATGATATAAAATAATAAATTGGAACATTGTAATAACAATTTAAGTAAAAGATCTTTTAACTGTTTTAGACTCGGCGGTGTACCGAGCACCCGGTACTACTATTTTTACTTGTTTTAGCCCAGACTTTATACCCTGGCACCAAAAAAATCATTTGACTAATTAATTGATTTTAGAGACTTTGATTTTAACACTTATCACACTTATTGATTTTAGAGACTTTGATGATAACCTGTTCTATTGAGGATATTGGTGCTACCACTACATTGAGGTGTTGGACGCCATGACTTTCCAAGTACATCTTAATGATATTATTGTTATGATTCATTGGATTTCAGACTGTGAGACCCTTGAGGCTCTATAATTTGGCATGTGAGGTTATGATGACATTAGAGATTGTATGTGGTTAGTGTACCTCCATGGACCTTGCCTTCGGGCTAGGTGAAATGGGATGGGAGGGGGTATAAGATGGAGTAAGGATATATCGGGAACATTTAGGGTAGCCTTCAATGGATTCTGCTGGCTGGACCTACGGTAATCAGAGGACATACGTACACAGGACTTGATACGTTATGGTATATATTTACTTTTCCTCACTAGTTTTCTTTAGTGTACGCCTGGTCGTATGGGAGGCCTACGGGTGAGCTTGATTCTGTGTTTAATTCCTTTGTCATATTATTGATATGTTGGTTATTTATTGTAGTGTTACTGTTGAGACTTTTTGATTATGCGGGATAGTTTTTCTTTATATCCTTAATTATTCATCCTTCCATTTACTTGAGGTTACGATATACCATCCATATTCATCCCTAACTTTTACTTGGTTCTTGATTATTATTTTTATTATTCACATATACTGTTGCACGGATTCCTGGTACGCCTTCCTTCATTGCCTAAAATCCTGTTATGTGACTAGCTAGCAATGATATGTTCTACTTGTTACTTAATTTCTGTCTGAAAAGCAAGCTTCCATGATGTACTATTTTCTTCTATGACCCTATTTATTGCCTTCCATTATTTACTACCCTTATTATTGTTATGTGCCTAGTGCGCTCTTGAAGCCTACTTGGTACGGGTTGCTTTGATAACTTGTACTCATACTATACTTGCCATGTGCATATCCGAGTACAAGTACTGACCTCGATTCACAGATTGTTGTTCGTGTAAATTCTATTGATTTTTAGAGTCTCAGGGTTAGCTTGGCGTCTAGCTTTTCCTTCTTCTATTCTACATTGATTTTTTTATCTCTATGTATTTTTAGAGATACATTTGTATTAGACACTTGATTCTGTGTTCTGTACTTAGAGGTTTTGTATTACACTAATACAGGGTTTTTGACATTGTAGATTCTTAATACTTCCGCTTTATTTATATATTATCTATTATACTTGTGCTTTTGCTTTTAATATAGTAGTCCTCCACTTCAACTTCGAACTACAGGGTTGGTTCTCCTACTGGTAGTATAGTAGGTGCCATCATGATCCGAGAAATTAGGTCGTGCCAAATTGGTATCAGATCCCTAGGTTCGTAGGTGTTAGTGTACAGAACCAATGTCTAGTAGAGTCCTACGGATCGATATGGAGACGTGCGTGATTATCTTCGGGAAGCTATGTGATATTTAGGAAAATAACTCTTTCTTTTGGATCTTGTATTGTGCGTACATCCTTGATGGTCTCTTGAAAGGTCTCACTCTTTGGCAGATGTCTCGTACACATTTATCGGCAGTAAGGAAGATAGTCAGAGCACCTGTAGCAGTACCTACTCCTGCTACTATTTTTGAGATTCCATCAGTGCCTGCAACACCTATTGCACCACAAGCTACAATGCCTATTACAACACCTGTTCTAGCGCCTGTTGCAACACCTTCTCTAGATATTCGTAACATCTTGTGGAAGTTGCTCAGTACCTATGGTGGTACCCCTACTAATGGGACAAAGCCAGTTATTCCAGCACCAAAGTCTACTACTGCAGTTTCTATAATGCAACCAGTTTCTCCTATTGTTCCAACATATATTTCTACACCTGCTCATGTCCTCCCAGTACTAGTTGTTGCTTCTGTAGTTAGCAGCAAATAACTATGACAGATTTAGAGCAGAAGCTCCTGACTAGATTTCTAAGATTGATCCCCCTAGATTTAATGGAGTCCCAAGGGAAGATGTACATGATTTTATTATTGAGTACGAATAAATATTGAAGAACATGTGGGTTTTAAAGACCCAAGGTATAGCTTTTACCACCTATTAGATGTGTGGTACAACAAAATAGTGGTGGAGAGCTTTTATGGTATGCAGACCAGTAGGTTCTCCCATCCGATTTGGATTGAGTTTTATGAGGTTTTCATGAGAAGTTCTATATCCAGGGCCAAGCGAGAGCGCCTAAGAGAGGATTTTAGGAGGTTTGAATAAAGCTCGATGTTGGTAGTGGAGTATAAGGCTCAATTCTACCAACTTTCAGTTACGATGTGGAGTTTATACCTACTGAGGCGGAGAGAGTTCACAGATTTGCATATGGGTTAAGAGACAGACTTTGTAAGGCTGTAGCTTTACTATTATTTGGTGGACATCCATTTCAGGTGGTGGTAGATCACGCTAACTCTATGGTGGCCCTCTATGGTGAGTAATATCAGCACAACGAGAAGAGGTAGACGCATCAAAGAGGTTATAGTGGGGCCTATTTTAGGGGTTGTGGTTAGTTCTACTATTCAAAGGGCCAGTCTAGTAGGCCGATGTAGGCATCCTTACAGGTTTCATTTCCTCCACCAGCTCAGTATTTTAGGGGATCAAGATCTTCACAACATGGTAGTTAGATGGGTTCCGGTAGAGGTTCTCGATAAAGTGAGCCATCTGGGCCATGTTTTGAGTGTGGCATTATGGCACACTATGCCAGATCTTGTCCTCTGAGGGGAACTATTCAACCTTATCCTTTATCTATTCATCCCGTTAGGGCAGTGCCTCCACCGACTAGAGGTGGGGAACAGGGTAGTTATTATTGTGGTGGCCAGCATGGTAGGGGCGGTGGTCGTAGTAATGGTCTTCATGGTGGTGATCACCAGTTGTATACTGTTCCTGCTAAACCTGAGGGTGTATCCTCGAATGCTATTACTATAGGTTTGATTTTTGTGTGCTTTATACCTGCGTCAACTCTATTTGATCCTGGATTTACTTGCTCTTATATGTTATACTAGTTTGCACCCAATTTGGGGTTTCCCAGTGATATGTTAGTTATATCCATGCATGTTGCTACCCCTGTAGGGGATTCTTTAGTAGTGGATTGGGTGATCTGGTCATGTATGATTTTTTTTAGTGGACTAGACACTTGGGCTGACTTGATCCTTTTAGATAAGGTTGATTTTGATGTCATACTAGGAATGGATTTGTTATCCCCTCACCGTGATGTTTTAGACTATTATATCAAGATCGTTACCTTAGAAGCACCTAGTTCATCTCTAATTGTGTGGCAAGGTTCTAGTAGCCGCGCACCAACAGGGTTTATTTCTTTCCTTCAAGCTAGGAAGTTAGGAGGGACAGGATGTTTAGTATATTTAGCATATGTTCGTGATATTCTGGCCGATATTCCTACTTTTGAGTCTTTCTTTGCTATTTCTAATTTTCTCAATGTATTTCCTACCAACCTACCAAGCCTACCACCAGAGAAATATATTGACTTTGCTATCGATTTAGAGTCGAGAACTAAGCCCATTTCTATTAATCCTTATCGTATGACTTCTGCAGAGTTGAGAGAGCTAAAGGTGTAGCTCTAAGATTTATTAGATAAATATTTTGTTTATTCCAGCATTTCACCTCGGGGTGTGCCAATTCTACTTTTGAAGAAGAAAGATGGTACTATGAGAATGTGCATTGATTATCTGTAGTTAAACAAAGTCATAGTGAAGAATAGATATCTTATGCTGACAATTGATGATTTATTTGATCAGCTTCAGGGAGCCACTGTGTTCTCTAAAAATGATTTGAGATCCATTTACCATCAGTTGCGGATTCGAAAGGAGGATATTCTAAAGATAGCGTTCAAGACTCGATATGGCCACTATGAATTTCTAGTTATGTCATTTGTTGACTAATGCTGTAACAACTTTCATGGATTTGATACATAGGGTTCTTAATCCCTACTTAGACTCTTTCTTGATTGTGTTTATTAGTGATACCTTTGTGTATTCGTGAGTAAATCCGATAATGAGCAACCTTTGAGGGTGATTCTCTAGAAACTAAAAGAACACAGGCTATATGCCAAGTCCTCAAAAGTATGGGTTTTGGTTGGACTTTGTGGCATTTGTGGGACATATAGTTTCCAAGGCTGGAATTAAAGTTGATCCAGTAAAGATTCAGGTAGTACAAGATTGGACGAGGCCAATATTTATTTCAGAGATTCGGGGTTTTGTTTGTTTAGATCGGTATTATCGGTGTTTTGTCAAGGGGTTCTTGTCGATTTACTAAGTTCAATAGGGAGGATGTTGCCTTTCAGTGGTCTGATGATTGTGAGATGATCTTTTCAAAACTCAAGTACTTGTTGACTTTAGCGCCAGTATTGAAGTTGCCTATGGAGAGACAAGGACTCTCCATGTATTGTAATGCTTCCGATGTTCGTTTGGAATGTGTTATGATGCAGTAGGGTCGAGTGGTCACTTATGCTTTGAGGCAGTTAAAGTCCATAAGCGTAACTACCCCACTCATGACTTAGAGTTGGCAGCGGTAGTGTTTTCTCTTAAGATTTGGAGGGATTATTTGTATGGGGTCCAATGTGAGATCTTTATTGACCATCGGAGTCTTCAGTACATTATAAACCACAAGAAGTGAAATTCCAAGCAGCGGAGGTGGATTGAGTTGTTGAAAGACTATGATATTTATATTTTATACCATCTAGGCAAGGCAAATATTATTGCAGATGCCTTGACCCGAAAGGCAGTCAGTATGGGAAGCTTGGAAGCCTTGTTAGTTTCAGAGTGGCCAATGGGGTAGAGTTTCAGTCATTGGCTAGTTAGTTGACTAGACTTGACCTGTCCGACCCTAGGAGGGTGTTAGCATGTGTTGAGGACAAATCTTCCTTGTTAGATCAGATTTGGTAGCAGTAGTTTGAGGATGAGGGTTTGGTTGCTCTTTGTGATCAGGTATTAGTTGGAGAAGCCGGTAGGGCTTTAGTGATTCAGATAGGGCACTTTGGTATGATGGTCGCATTTTCATACCTCGGGTTGGTGACTTGGTGCAGTTGATCTTGCGTAAGGCTCAAAGCTCCAGGTATTCTATTCATCCTGGTATAACCAATATGTATCAAGATTTACGATAGTTGTATTGGTGGAATGGGATGAAAAGAAATATTGTAGAATATATGTCTACGTGTTTGAACTGTCAGTAGGTTAAGTATCAGCATTGGCGAGTAGGTGGCGTGATACAGACACTCCCTATTCTAGCTTGAAAGTGGGATCAGGTAACTATGGACTTTATTTCTGGTTTATCTCGGACTAGAAGAGGTTATGATACTATTTCGGTCATTGTTGACAAGCTGACCAATTCAACGCATTTCATTCCTACTCATTTCTTTTATAATGCTATGTTTGGCTCAAATCTATATTTGTGAGGTGGTTCGATTGCATGGTGTCCCTATATCCATCCTTTTTGATAGAGGCACCCAGTTTACCTTATAGTTTTAGAGATCTGTTCAGTGAGACTTGGGTACTGAGGTGCACTTCAATACTGCATTTCACCCACAGACCGATGGTCAATCTGATCCTACCATTCAAGTATTAAAGGATATGATGTGGGCTTGTGTGATAGACTTTTATGGTGCTTAGCATCAACACCTACCAATGGCAGAGTTTGCCTATAAAAATAGCTACCACTCCAGCATTGAAATGGCACCATTTGAGGTATTGTATGGTAGATCGTGTAAGTCACCCATTGGGTGGTTTAATGGTTTAGAGGCTGGAGTCCCATCTTCAGATTTTTCAGTAATTATCTTGATTAGGTTCGATTAATTTAGGATAGATTAAGGACAACATAGGGCAGGATGAAGATCTATGCTGATCATAGACTTCATACCTTAGAGTTTAGAGTTGGTTGTAGAGTGTTTCTGCGAGTGTCTCCTATAGTGGTGTGATGAGGTTCAGTAGTAAGGGAAAGCTTAGTCCTAGGTATCGGACCATTTAAGATCTTGGAGAGAGTTGGTGATGTTGCCTACAGGTTAACCTTAGCTCCTATACTTTAAGCTGTTTATTCAATATTCCTTGTTTAGATGTTGTAGCGGTACATTCCCAATAAGTGTCATGTCCTTCGAGAGGATTCAGTGCAGCTGGATGAGAATTTTTCTTTAGTTGATTAGCCTGTGAGAATTTTGGCTAAGCATGTTACAAAGTTAAGATCTAGAGAGATTCCATTTGTTAGGGTGCAGTGGAGGCACTGTCCGATCAAGAAAGCTACTTAGGAGATTGAGAGTGAGATGCCGAAGTAGTATCCAAAATTGTTTGGGACATCAAGTACATTTTTTCCTATTTATTTCATACTTTTACTTGATTTTCGGGGAAGAAAGTCCTTTTAGCAGTGGATGTTGTAATGACTCTTATGGTCATTTATGAGAAATACGTGATGTTTTACATTCTAGATCTTTCCAGTAACTGCTCCAAGTCATTTGTGAATTGGTGGAACCGGTAGTTTGGTTCCCTAGCGGATCAGTTGAGAAATATCTCAAATTGACTGTTTTAGAGTCTAAAACTAAGTACTCATTGAATAAAGTCAACTTTGCTTCAAAACTAGCTTGAGATTAAATTCCAATAGTTTCCCTAGCTCCAAAATGCAAAACAAAGTCAAGATTGACCTTAAGTTTGTGTTTCGGAGTTTTCATTTGCAATTTGTGCTCATTTGTGGATTTCATTAAGTGTAAGGCCTAAATTGGAGCTTGAGTGGTATTTTGGT
>JBDJHY010216415.1:0-11297 GCA_039654485.1 Withania somnifera | reverse complement strand
TAATATAAAATATTTACAATAATTTAAATACACCAAAATTAATAGAAAATTATTTCTAATAAAACCTACCCCTTAAAAATATTAAATTTTCAACATAATTTGGTACACTGACACAAATGAAATATTAAATAAGCTAAAACGATTTAATTCAATGCTATCAAAATTCCTGCAATCGAGACGGAGTCCAAATACAACACTCCATATATGAAAATATTACGTAATTGATATTCCAGACTCAAAGAAAGTGACATAAATCCGAAACGAGGTCATATAAGATGAGTAGAGTCTAGAGTGCCTTAAATGGTAAGAGTTCAAGGCATGAAGTTGCCAGGGACACGGTTAATCAATTCCAGCAATCCATACATGACTTGGGGTAACCTCCACTACGTTCTAAAGAACAAAGTGATCATGGAAAACAAAAAATTATTAGGTGATCCATGACATATATTTATTTCTTATTTGTATTCTTACTCTATAGATAGTGACTTCGTGAAAAATACAGCTCTTGTATCGATCACTTGTAAGTTTACTTTTCTTACCTTTTAGGCTTTTTGAGTAATTTTATTGCCTTGGTTTATTTGATTATTTGTTGTTGCCTTCATGTCTATCGTGTTTACTGGAATGATTTTACTTGTTCCTTCGGGGCTATATACAGGTTTCCTAGGGAGTTATTGAAGTATATTGAATACTACAGGATGTGTTATTTGTATATGGGGATAGATACAAATATAGGAGCGTTGTATGCTCAATATATAAATATAGGAACATTGTGTAATGAGATACAGATACATGAGACTTATATGCTTAGATTCAAATATACAATTGCCCTCAAGGCTATAAAGAAGTTGCCTCAAGGTATATATAGAGTGTTTGAGGGCATATTGAGATATAGTGATTGCTTAGGGTCCAAGGAATAATCGATAGGTATATATAGATTGATTTGTCCCTGAGAAGCTTATGAGGGACTCGGGTAGGTGGTCTTGTTTGATATTTGTATCGCCGAGCTAATGGGGGTTTGGTTCGGTTCAATTATTATTTGATTATTATTTGTATGTTCAGATTCAGGTTCAAGTATGTACTCTCGAGTCATTGTTGAATACTTTTAACACATTATGATTCCTGTTCAGTTATTATTTTGACTTATATGCTCAGTACATTATTTCATACTAATGCTTTAGAGCCTAAGGTCGCTGTATTCTTGCATGCAGGTCCTGACTAATAGGTACATCAATCTCATTAGTAGTGTAGCTATGTTCCAGTAGATTGGTTATCCTCTTTATTTAGAATTTCCCATAGTTTTTAAATATTTTATATCTTTTGAGTAGATGGCCTTTGGGTAGGTCAGGATTTGTACCACCAAGTTTACTACCTATAGCGGCTTGCAGACTTACGAATGTGTAAATGTGCTTTATCGGCTATTTTGCCCTTACTATTTAGTCCTTTTAGAGAGTTGCCTATTGGAATTGGTGGTGTATGTATGTATGTGTTTAGTTAATGTTTTTCTAGATGGTATAGTGGTTTAGATGTCCCAGATCGGTTTAGTTTCTATTTCGTATGAATTTTTGGTATTAGGGGATTTCACCATATGTTATGTTTGCAGCGCCCTTGCTAGATAAAGGCTTACTTTTAAGCCAAGATATACTTATCTGTTTTCTTTATTGCATGTGGCTACTATGCGACATTGAAAATGATTTATTATGTTTTTCTTAGGCCTAATTTTTGGCATCAAATTATAGTTGTGCCCCTTAATTTTGTAGTATGACAAACTTTATATTAGAGCAACATCATATCTTAGGGAATCTGCAAGTAGTGTCTAGTAGAATCTTATTTATAAATATATTATGTATCACATTTATAAGCATAAAACTATGAGGCATGTAAGGTTGGTTACCTTTCTTTTATCTAGATTTTCCAATAAAGATAAGTCATGAGGGGTTATTTATGATCCAACCTCAGTTAAGAGTCACCTAGTTCTACCTATTAAGGGAAAACTTAGAGTAGGCCAAAAGTTCAAGTGCTACTATTACCAGGAGGGCATCTCTTATTTGTAATCGCCAGTTGCAGGGGTAATACTTGTAGATTGTGTACTTTAGATATCTTATAGGGTGGATAATGATTTATGTAGGTCTCTTTATATCGAGATCGATTGTAAGTATTCTGAAATTACTATATGAGAATTTTTATTTTCAAATATTTTGTTGTTAAGTTGTGTATATATTATATCATGATATAAGTTATATGGGATAGAATTTATGCATTTCAAGTTTCTGGGTAGTCCTATTTATATAGGAGACACTTCAAAGATTCCGATAGCTACTAAAGACTAAGCCATATGAGTCTAATTCTCAGGGATGAATATTCCTAAAGGGGGAAGGATGTAACAACACAACCGTTCGAAATTTTAAATTAACTTTTACCTTCATGATAATGCTAAAAGTACTTAATATACTAAAATCATGAATTATAAGGTATTCTTATTTCTCAATGTTCATATGTTATGTTTTGAAGTCAAGCAAGTTGTGAAATAGAAGTCGACAAAAGTTATCGTAAATTACTTTAATATTTTTTTGATATTTGGGTCAATCTCTTAGATTTGTTCTCTCAATATATAAAAATTTATAGGGCCCATGAACTATAAAATCAAAGTTCTACGAGTCTATATTTAACATTTAAAATTATTCATCCATACAACCTTAGAAATAGAAATCTTCGTGTGATCGTGAGACTATACAAGCAGGGATGTTAGGTGGCCCACCAGGTTGGAGGTAACTTATAAAGTCTCATATCAGTCATAAAATCATAGTAAACATATCTTTTATCTCCAAATAATTCATGAATCCTAGAGTTCTTAGGTCGGAAGCTTAACAAAAGTTTTTCTACATCGCAAGCCTGTGGTATAGTTTGCCCCGCCAGTTTTGGATTATATCTTTATGCCTGTTGAGGAAGCAAGGTTTAATTTAGGTATTGATTGTAAGGAAGCATTTCAGGTGTGTGTAGATAGGAAAGAACCACGTTTTATCGGTTCATAGTTATTTTACACTCCAAATAGTAATTTGTGCATAAATCCTTATCTTTTGTGAAATTGTTGTACTAATTCTTATTCTTGTTTATTGAAAGAATTTACTCTATGTTGTGGTGTTTTACATGTGTTAAGGCATATTTAAAGTATTTTTATTGATATTAACTCCATGTGGTAAGTTCCCTCTTTAATGACCCCTACATATTACTAAAATCTATATTAATTCTTGGCATTTATCGAGCCATATAATGGTGATAGTAATTCATGGCCGTGGGAAGCTCTTTAGTTATGTTGATATGTTGTATTTAAAGAGGTTGAAATGGTGGGGTTAGTATACTACTCCTCGAAGTCTTATATAGAAGTTTTCGGTTTAGATGGATAGGATGATGTTTCTGTTGCTATTCAATGACGTATGGTAGAAGATTTTACTAAGGGTTTGAACCCTATGGGTTCACACACTTACCAAAAATTGAAAGAAAATTTAACATAATCAATTATAATGATATAGGTAAACATCTATGACTGGCAGGAATGTCAAGGTAGATGGTGATTAGTTAAACCTTTGATGCTCTTACCTTCAACCAATTGAGTTTGTTTTCTATATAGACCAAAAAAGAGTCAAGATGTCGATCAGAGGCCTTAATTAAGAAGGTTTCAACTGTAATTTTCATCTGATAGGTCGGGTTTAGATAGGCTTTCATAGTAGAGGCAAGGTAGTTGAGATTACCAATCTTTACAAAGGCCAGGTACGAATAAATCTTTAGAATAAGTTTGAATAAGGGTTTTTAAAATAGGGAAATGATTTAATCTCTCTAACACTAGAAAGAAATCCAAAGGCCTTGTGAATTTTAGAGAATAATTCTTATATGATATCCTAGAGTTGTCTATGTAATGAGAAGTATTAAGAAGTTAGATGTTTGAAGAATACTCGGCCAGGTGCCAAAAATTTGGGACCATAGATTATGGTGCGAGTTTCATGGAACACATGGTCATAAAATGGGGGATTGCAAGAACTTTCATGAATAATTAGATATTTTATTCAAAATGGCAATTGAGAGATTTTTTGAGTGATATATCCAAGATAAATTATGGTAAAACAAGGGATAAGATGAATTAGAAAAATATTTCTAATCATGTCACACCATCAATGTGATATTCAAAGGGGTGGAGGCCAATGAGGTAACATTTATGGTATCCAAAAGACAAAGGTGTTAATCAAGCATGATAAAAGATAAAAGAACTGCTAATTAATGAGATGATCAGCTTCATTAATGATAATGTTGATGGATTAGTTGTCTAACATAATAGTGCCTTGGTCATTTCATTGAATATTTTAGATTTTAAAAGCAAGTTTATGATGATTAAATCCAGGTAGCCAGCTAACTTTAACCAATTAAGGGTCCTTTAACAAATAAAGTTGGTTAATAAAAAATTTCCAACCACAAAGTCAGTAGTCAAATTCAACATATTAAGTGAAATGAATAGAGATAACATCATTTGCAATATATACTGGAGGTGTTATAAAAAAACCTCATTCAAATTAATGAATGGAGATATGATGTACAATGTCATCATCAATAGGTATTAAATTTATTGTATAAGGGAATTTATTTCAATGCTTAATCAAATGCTAAAGTTTCCTACTCAAGATCTCCTAAAGAGAACCAGAGGTGCATATCTAGTTGCTCGATTTTTTTTATAGACATAGGAAGTGGCTGAGAGAAGAGTACTAAATAACAACCACAGGAACCAATACCATCCTCTGATCTTGGCCCAGAGAAAATTTACCCAAAATAGATAAGAGATGAAATAGAGTTATCATATTAGCATCAGGTGCTCAATGTCATACCCTAAGACCAAGTGAGGTGGAGAAGAACTATATGAGCATGGGTGACACTTAATATACATGTGAACCATAACACATGATACAATAAGTTTTCTTAGAGTATAATTCTAATGTGATCTCGTTGAGTTGATCTCACGATGCAAAGTATTAAGAAGTCAGGTGTTTCAATAATACTCGATCAGGCCCCAAAAGTTGGGACCAGAGCTTATAGTTGTGAATATCATGGCACAGATGGTTATAAAATAGGCGATTGTAAGTGATACACCTAAACGCCATTGAATTCCATATTTCTAGATAAGTTTGGAGAATAATTGAGTGAATATTTGTATTTTATTGTATCTTGTGTATCCTTGTACTAATTCATATGATTAGCTTATTTTCAGGTGGAATGATGGTACAAAGAAAGAAAATTACCAAAGAACGAGTGGATGAGAAAACTAGCGCAAAGAGTTAAGATTTGGGCGCAATTACCTTTCCCTATGACTTGAGGCTACATAATTTTTACAGCCTCACGCCGTGAGATTATCTACAAATATTACTGTTTCACTTCTTTGGAAGCCTCACGACGTGAGGCTACATAAATTTTACAGCTTCATGCTATGAGGCCATTTGGCTGTATTTCTAATATGAGTTTTGTGGATTAAGTCAAGGGCACTTACATCATTTAAACAAGATGTTACGTATACAGTAAAGACAACTTTTTGTGCATTATTCAGTAATTTTAGAGGAGAACAAGGAGCACAATCCAAGAAGAACATCTTGGGTTTATTTTATTCATATCTATTTTTAGATTTGTGCATGAACACTAGAATTGTAATGTTTCTTTTGATTATGAGTGACTTAGCACCCTTGTTTTGGGGTTATAACTAGATTCATGATTGCATAATATTGGTTTTGAGTAGAAAATTGTTGTTTCTTATATTAATTGTTCTTATATTTCTGCTTTAGTATTTTAATGTTTAGCCACCATAAAGATAAACTTTTAATCCTAAACATGGACCAAGAGGGAATCCTCAAGGTAGGAAGATAATCATAGGGAGTGTGGTCATACCGAAGCTAGATCAGGGATTGCTAGTTTAGGGTGGTTAGCGGCTAGGATAGAGAGGTACCTAGTTGCCTCGCATGGTTTGTTACAGGATGACAACTATAATGTATCATGGATAGTCCTCACATCCCCGCACAATGATGTAGTTGTGAGTCTAGTCAGGGTAGACAGTTAGAAGACAAAAGTCCCTAATTCATAGGGTAAACTCCCGAATCAACAATTAGAGAAATCAAATTGTCACGATAATCTAAAATGATCATGATTGTGAATAATGTTGTAACCCTGGAATATCTCTCATTATTGATTAATATTTATTACTTTAAGTATTAAATTTACATATTATTTTTAGATATTAAGTAAAATAAACTCATTCAAAAATCCTTAGCTTGGTTACTATACAATTGCACACATCCTTATATTTATGAGAATTAAATATTAAACTAAAAACCCAAGTCTTTTAGGTTTGATATGCGGCTCGAAAGAGCCACTATATTATGTTTTAGATCATGTACACTTGCGTGTGTAGTTGGTCCCAATAAGTTTTTGACATCATTGCAAGGGACTTACACATTAGTAAGTATTTGACTTTTGTTTAGTATTGTTATTGTGAAATTATTGTTGACTTAATCTTAGAGGTTGATCTTGCAGGTACCCTTAGATTGCTAAAATGTCATGAAATGACAAACTTATGGAACCTCTAGAAGATCCTGAGTGATTTTTACATCGGTAGAGAAGGCTATCAGTTCTTCTCTACCTTATTTCGCAAGTTCAACTGGAGTAGCAAAAAGAGATTGTACCTAAAGTGATGGTTGCAAGAACAGTCCATAAAGTTTAAATTCCACTCACAACTAATGCTACCTCCATAATATGAAAACTCAAGGTAGGAGGAAGATTTGAGCTTAAGTAGAAAATGGTATAGCTTGTGCATTCCAGCGGGCCATTTACTGGTCTCCCACATAAGGATCCAAAGAAGAAGATTTAGAATTTCTTAGAGATTAGTGATACATACATTCCTGCTGGAGTCTTAGTTGATTATGTGAGACTAACTCTATTCCCATTTTCCTATTAGGATAAGCTAAGCGGTGGCTAGCAGTAGAGCCTCTTAATTCTATCATTATATGGGATGATTTAGCTAGAAAGATCTTGATCCATTTTTTTTCGTCAGGAAAGACAACTACGCTAAGGAGTAAAATTCTCAATTTTTTCCAAAAAGAAGGGGAAAATTTATATTAGGCACGGAAGAGATTCAAGACACTTCTCCAAAGCTATCCTTACCACCATTAGTTGAATGAAGTCTTGATGCATACTTTTATAGAGGATTTGGAGCCGAACGCTAAGATTCTGCTAGGCTCAGCAATAGGGGAGCAAGCTCTGGAGAAGACTTATGATGAAATATATACTTTCTTGAACCATATTGAAACTTGGAATCTAGACTAGAATGGTGATCCAACAATAGTTGTGGTAAGTAAAGCTATAGGGTTTATAGATATAGATGCGGTGATTTCTTTGTTAGCTCAATTGCTACACTTTAGAATATCAGACAGTATCAGGCTACAGTGAATGTTGTACAACCTGAAAGTCCAACATGGGGTGAGACATGTGGTGGAAGTGATCATACATCTGATTTATATGGAGAAAATCCTAATTTTGTCAACTATATAGGTAATGCACAGAGGTGAGACGAACAACAATATTATGTGAACACTTATAACTCCAGTTGGAAAAACCACCCTAACTATTCTTAGGGTGGTAACCAAAATCAGTAGTAGAATCAGAATCAAGGTCAAATCAGGAACCAAGGGTAAGGGAAAAAGTTTTGCTCGACAGACTTATGGCAATCAACAAAATGCTCAGCCCAACAATTGTACTGATGAGATATTGAAAAATATTTTAGAAGGGATAGCGCGCGATAGTAAGAGGTTTGCTACACTAGAGGTAGACATAAAGAATCAATAGCTTGACATATAATACTTTAAGAGACGAATGGAACAAATGGCTATCTTAAAACACAAGACCTCAAGGGGGTCTTCCTAGGGACACATATCATAACCCTAGAAAGGTAAATGTGGTATCTACTGGGAGTAGTTTGCAGCCGCAAGAGTTGGTTCCTTAAAAAGAGACTAAGCCAAGTGAAAAGGCAGAACTTGACACAAAAGTGTCTAACAAGGAAGCTGAGAAGGAATGTAACACCAACCCTTAGGCATCATAGGGCATCCTCTACTATTGGGTTACCCCAATAGCTTCAGACGAACCCTCCTAGATAAATCTTTCTCTAATATACACTCATAAGCGGAAGCATAACTAAGTAGTATCAATATAGTATCTATGGTAGGACCATCTCTTGTTAGTCAATAAAAGACA
Organism: Withania somnifera; assembly: GCA_039654485.1. Classification (NCBI taxonomy): domain Eukaryota; kingdom Viridiplantae; phylum Streptophyta; class Magnoliopsida; order Solanales; family Solanaceae; genus Withania; species Withania somnifera. Next base: position 3,026 of record JBDJHY010216415.1, on the reverse strand, counting down.
ATACTACTCAATATCAATTCTAACACATCATTCTTAAAGCCACTAAGTAAAGATAGCTCCAGGCTTCTATGGACAAGTGCCAAGTTTACCTTAGAGTCAAAGTAATACAAACCAAAATAGTAATAAGTCTAATATCGGTATCTAGGAAACTAAAAACTCCAAAGATGACTCCAGTTCTCAAAACATGGGAACTCACCACTATCTCAAAATCTCAGAATGTAAGCTCAGTAATCGGGAGCGGATGGAAAGTCACCTGAACCTACATGAATGAAGGCTATGTAGCGTAAAATAGTGGTCAGTATTGGAATTACTGAGTAAGTTGGAAATGTAAGAAATAACAGGTATATACAACATGGTCAAAGAAATTAAGTGACCATATCAAGTATCTGAATCATGAATGGCTATGCAATTCAAAAGCAGTAATAATGCCAGTAAATTCTTGTCCAAATCCATGTAAATATCAATAGTGAAATCAATGTGGTAAATGACTCAAATTAAAATATATCAAGTTCAAATATCAGTATGGAAGGTTTTATAACCGACATATAAGACCATATGAGCAGAATGTAAAATCCAGCATACTCTTGCTGAGAAGGGATACATCATCCCGCCAAGAGCGTGTATCGTTACTGTGCCTTGTGGATCCAACTAGAAATTAACATGACATGTATTTATATTGTGTCATATATCAATGCCATGTTAGAAACATAGTTTGTGACTTATTCCCTAGGTTATAATACAACTCCCAAATATACTGCTCCTAAATCAATTCATTAAATCAATGTCCAGCCTCAAAGGGTGATAATTCTCATGTCCAGCCTCAATGGGAGATAATTCTCATGTATAAGCCTCAATGATCAATATTCATGTCAAACTTCTCAAAAATTTTCCATGTTAAGGCATTATTCTTAGCCTTAATTATCATTATGTCAAACTTGTCAAGTTTCAAAAGTAATGACTCGATTAAATTACGTATTCAATTATTGATCTAATGCCTTTGAAAATATTTCATTATACTTTAAAATTCCTTGTCAAATTGACCAAATAATGGTTTAATTAAATCATGCTTTCATGAAAGATTATATGTAATAGAACTTGACCATAATCATAATTAATAACCCCAAAATATAATATAAACAGTGGACAATTCTGAGATAAAAATCAATACTTTAATGCTAAAATCCAAATAGTGTTTTTGGACATATTATTGATGAAAGGAAACCCTTATTAATGATCCTGCTTACCTGGAACATAGAAAAATTGAAGCCTCTTGAAGAAAATTGAAGAACAAGCTTGAATTCTTAGCAATTTGATGAACTCTAGATATCTTGGCTTGAGATAAAATAAACCTTCTCTTTTTCTTTCTTTGTTGGTAAGTTGGGGAGAATGAGAATTGGGGTAATATTTTAGTGGGTTAGGTGCCATGTGTTAAATTAGGTGTTTCACCAATTACCCATTAAAACTACAAACTTATAAGTGTCAAAACGTCATAGAAAAGTAGGAAAAATTGAGGGGAATAGTCATTAAAGTCCCTGAAATTTTCATCAAGTTTTTGGTGTTGTTTTTGTGTTGTGCGGTCTCAAAATTTGGTGTGCAAGCCGTACATTGAGTCGCACACCAAAACATTGACTTCCAGGACCACTGTTACTATTGTGTGGGTCAAAAAATGGATTGTGCGTTCGCACATTTTGGTGTGCGAACCGCACACCAAACTAGTAGGTATACTACACTGCTTCATTTTAATAAAATGGTCATATATACCTACTCCGAGCTCCAAATGACACGGGGTTTGTTGCATTAGATTCTAGACTCAAATACCTTTCTTTGGATAAGTCATGGGCTATTAGAATCATTATATATTGGGATATACGATCGATTAAATTTGACCTATGTACGAAGGAACCTCAAAATGAGCAAATTATGAAGGGTCTTGACCTCAACTTTGGTTCTATGAGTTGTTATTGAACTCTAATAACTTATGACACTTACAATATACTTAGTTAGGGATTTTAATATCTTTGAATTAATTTGAAGATCATAGGTTTTAAACTTAAGCACGAGCTTCGAATGGTTCAAACAATAGATAAAATTTTGGGTTGTTGCATTATCTCCCTCTTGGGATCATTCGTCCTCGAATGAAAACTTGGGCTAGAAATTAGTGGAGAAGGTAGGTTTCTCAATACATGTGTTGCAAACTTGCTTGACTTACATAAATGACTCATGAGGTGAGATTTTACCCATATTTCAACTGACCCAAATGTATCTGACTTCTTCTGGACCCATAGGTCGCGACCACACTAATATGCACAAGTAATCATGTAAGGACTTATGTAATGCCATGGACTATATGTTGCATAATATAAGTGACTGAAATATAGAAGAAAATCTTAAATGACAAGTATAAGAAAGTAAGAAATCAGGTATAGAGTAGCAACAGAAAAAATAAACACGATTTAAGAATATTAACAAACCTTAATATTTTAGATTAAGATAAAAATTTATGAGCATCACGTTTCAATCATTTTTATTTTAGTTGACTAAAAATAATTTGAAAATACACATCACTTCGATAGATTAGTATGGTAAAATTTATGTTTTGTACAATTAAATATTTGATGTAAATAAATTTTAACCCTAATTAAGCCGTAACGCATTCAATTTTTTTTGAACAGTTTATATTATATTAAAAACTCAAATATTTATCTACTATTTGACTTTACTTCAGATTATAAGAAAATTTATCTCCACATTGATATTTTATGATAAATAATGTAAATTATGACTTTTTTTATGATAAAGGTGAGTTTCTCTTTATTCTGAACCCTTGATTTTATATAGTAGAAGCTAAAGCTAATTCTAAAAAAAACAAAGAAAAAATAGTGTTTATATTAATTGATGTTGTTATAAAATAAAATGCGATACAAATCAAAAATTTCTAAAAGTGGAAATTTTCTATATATAAAAAGTTGCTATTTATGGAAATACACTAAATTGGGAAATTCTCTCAAAATGGAAGGAAAATTCCA
>JBDJHY010216405.1:0-11297 GCA_039654485.1 Withania somnifera | reverse complement strand
GTTTCATGGGTATCAACACTTGAAACCTTAAAGTTGTAATCAACCTCTTACCATTATTGACCTTGATCCTCATGTTTTCAAAATCATCATAATATTCCTCAACACTCTTGGGACCTTTCCCCAACATGTAGACCTTTTTTAGAAGATCTGGATAATAACTGGGTGGCAAGTACCTCAATTCTATCATCACAATTAACTCTTGCCAATTGGGGATCATAAAGACATTATAAAGTTCTCTTTCTCTTTTCTTGGATTCCCACAACGTAGATGCATAACCCTTGAATTGTGTAAGAACATACTTGGCTTTCAATGCATCTGATACATTATTAGTGAGAAAGATCCTCTCACCTTGTTTCTTCCATTCAATAAACCCATCTGAATCACTACTACCATTAAACTTTGGGAGTGTCATCTTGATGGTGCTCAAGCCACGATCGAAGTCATTTTGATTCCCCATCCTACCTCCTCTATCTTTCCATATACTATCTCCTCTATGTTACCCATGCCTATTCCCTCTAGCTTCCCAATGAGGTTCTCCTCTATACCCATAGCCTTGGTCCCGAACAAAGCCTTGTGTTCGCCTCCCATATTTAGGCTCTCCATAGCCTTCTCTACCTCCTTGACCCCATACTTCATCAAGTTCAACTTCATTGTGCACTTCATCATACAAGGGGTTATGGTATTGATAGTCTTGATAGCGAGTTTTTGTGTGGTTTTCGAGAGGTCACATCATGGAACCATGTAAAGGAACAATAGATACACTTCTCTGGGGAAATGGACTTGGATTATAATCATGTACAATGGTTCGAGGTTATTACGGTGGAATATATGGTTATGGTGTTCTGGAGCGGGGGTGTCTTGGAGTATCATGGTGTAGGAACATTGGTTATTGGTGGAATCCTTGAATTCGAGTTAAAATTAGTGGGGTCATTTGTTGAAATTGACCCCGTGATATGGTTGTAGATTGTTCCAAACTCCCCTTTCCCTTCTCCCGGCTCACCTCTATGTCATTATCCTCCACTCTACTCAATTGTTCCTCCAACTGTCCTATCCTTCTTTTCATTTCGGTAAGTTTCTTTACAATCTCCATTAAGGAGTTTGCAAGAGCATTAGATGTTTTTCCTTTAAGGTGCGACATTGTACCTACAAAACTCAACAATCTTGTTAGTAATAAAAGGGTCACCCGCTCTTGTGTGCGTGTGTGCTCTCCCTTACCTCTAAAGTTAATCCAAGATTATTCGTCGAGCTTTTTTTCTTTTATTAAATCAAAGATCTTCTAGAATTGATGGTAGAGTGGATTCTTATTGACACAGAACGGACTAAAGAAGATCACACTTGTATCAAGGAATTTCAACAAAATTGAAAATAAGAAATGCTTGAAAGAATTGGTACGAAATAAGTGAAATCAAGGTGAACTAGTACTCAATTAGTATAAACTAATACAAATCAAGTCCTAGTGGAGAATAGATGAGAATGGAAAAGGAAACTATATCTAAAAGTTGGACTTACCTTCAACACTTATCAAAATTTGATGTTTGGACAAAGGACTTGGCATTTCGTCCAATAGTAGACGACTTGCCCAAATGGAGAGACCGTTTGTCTTAGTCACTTGGGTAGTTCCTTTGTGGGCATAAAATTTGCCTCTTATGCCGTCCAAACTTCAAGTCTCATACGAACTTTAGATGAAAGGATGGATGGTTCTTCTTCAAGGAGATGGTTCGTCCAATAATGGTTTTGTCCAATCGAAAATAGGTTGTTTAGTGGTATGAATTTGGGAGTTTTGGGAGAAGTGATGGGCGAATCTTCTCCTAGGAGACGGTTCATCCAAAGATGTCTCGCCTGGTCAAAAGTAGACTACTTAGTGGAGGCAATTTAGACTAAATTAAAGACAATTCATCTCCTCGTAGACGACCCTTCTCTTGTTTTTCGCCCAAATCAAAGTGGACTGCCCCAAACAGAATTCTCAAGGCCTGATTTCTTCATCACTTAGGCACTTGATTGGACCTTTTTCCCCTTGACTTAATCAATTATCAAGTTGCAAACACCAAAATACAACTTTAACTGAGGTGAATTGGATCAAATTACACTTTTATTCATTTTCTTCACATAAAGACTTGAAGAACACCTTATGAAAATCTTGAATATTCAAAAATCCAACTACCCTATAACGATCTTTGATTCACCTAAAATTTTAAACACAAGGTCCTTTTGATATAGGGAACATAACTCCAATACATTTCAATGCTCAATTTGTAGCTGAAATTAGACCTACTTGTTCTTCACCTTGAAGTTTGACGAACAACATGAATGTTCATCCTCCAAAACTTGACCCTAGAGCAAACCAAGTCCAAATTCACCAAATTATTTTTTCCAAGGTCCCTGAGCTATGGAAAAACTTCTACAACTTGCGGAACCCAAAAAACAACAAATTGCTGTGAAAATGGATCTTTAAATTTGGATTCAATATGAAAACCCAAAAAGTTGACCTCAACTAAATCAACTCCAAATTCTACCAAAATAGATTCCTACACCCCCTAAGTATAAGAAACAACTTTATCAACTTTTGGAGCCCAGAAATCAACTAAATCAATCACAATTTGAGTTAAAAAATCTAGATAAGACCATGAAGAACTTAGAATTCAAATTCCAAAACTCACCAATCTCAACCAAAATTAAACCCCAAGCTCCTTGATATGTAAGAACAACTTCTCACCGCCCATAAACTTCGGATTTCAACACATCAACTCCAAAAGTAAGCTTAAAATTCCGATTAAGAAGATGAAGATGAAGAACACCAAAATTGGAATTACTTCAATTCCCCTTCGATTCGAATGAAATTTGAACCAGACATCTTGCAACTTGAAATTGATGAATTTCAACTTTTCAACCTTCAAATCTTCTTTAATCGATCACAATTTCAAATCTCATTCAAGCTCAACTTCCAACAATGGTAGATTTGACATTTCAACTCCAACCGATCCAAAATTGAGATAAAAAACTCAAATTACTGGGAGAACAATTCCCAGTAACCAAAATCAAGAAACAAACACAAATTTGACTCAGACTAAAATTTCAATTTTTTTGAATTTTTTGGATATTTGAATTTTTTTATGATTTTTAGGATTACAACCTAGGATTGTAATCCGGTGAAATGAATTACGAGCCTAGGCTCTGATACCAAATGATATGATCCAAGATACGGATCAAAATTCAAATATAATGAAGAACGAAAATGAGAATGGGAAATTAAAAGATATGCAAAATTCAATATGAAATCATACCATAATTGAATTCCAAATCAATCGACACGGGACAACCAATTGATGCACCCACAAATGAAAGATACGAGTGATCAATTAAGAAAAAAATATACGATCAATTAAGGATTGTCCTACCTTAATCCGCTCAGCTACAATTACGTAATCACTATTGGAAATACTAAATTGCTATTTAGAATCTAAACTAAACTATTACACTCCAAAATGAAGAAATGAAATATGAAAATATTGTTCATCCAAGGTAATCTAAAATCAACATTTGAAAGACCACCTATACATATAGGGATCAAAATTTTAGTTATTACACTTTGGCCCAAAAGTGACCCAAAGTGAAAAAAAAGTCCTCAAATATTGGGTCCTTTTACATTAGGTCCACAAAGTCTTCCAAATCCTCCAAGATAGTTATTCAATGGCTTCCAAGATTTTCCTTCCCTCCTATGCCCTCTTCAAGTTGATGAATGCTATAGAGTATGCCACGGAGCTCTTCAACGACTTCCAATGCTTTCTTGTGCTTAAGTAAAGCTTGAAGTTATTGGAGATCATGAGCTTGACTCCTAGTGGAAAGTCTAGATGTTAGGTGGCTTCCCGATAGCATATTACCATGAGTCTTAATCCTACTCATACATTCATGAGTGGGCCTACATTGAAGGGAATTGGGTTTCTTAACACCTTTCTTATCACCTATTTGCATATGATGATACTCCTCCTTGTGCAGGAGTTATATCTTGTGTTGATAGGTACTTCATTGGGGTAAATGAGCATCCTTATGATTCTAACATTGGAATGTTCTTCCCATGTGACCTTGGTGATTTAAATTGGTGCTTAGTTAACATGAAAAGCAAGGACTTAGAGTGATTATGGGTACCCACCCATTTGATGGAAAGTATCTATTAGGGGTTAACCCCTTTCTTGAGGGACCTAAGTTGCGTGGGAGAATGACCTTTAACAATAAAGAGTGACCTTCAAATAAGGAAAGTAATGGCCATTCTTGGGCTTTGGATTATGCAAAAACACCAACATCACTTGAAGTTTGGCTCAACATTCATGGGCTTAAAGGTAAAACTCTCTCTTGATAACTTTGCTTATTTGATTGACTTGTTTATGGAGTTTTATCAAGGAAAAAGTGTTGGAGATGAAGACTAATGGAGCAAACCACCTTGGCAATTGGTCCAGTTATTTATTTTATCTCTTTATTTTTCATGAGGATGTGTCATGACCCAATTTCTCGGATCATGATGGCACCTACTATACCACAGTAGGAGAACTAAACCCCGTAGTCCGTAGCCGAAGCGGAGGACTACTACAATTAATGCAGAAGAATATGAAAAGAAATAGCAAAGATAATCAAGAATTGCTGAATACACCCAAGACCCGATGTCAATGTCAAACGAACCACTAATATAGAACAACAAGGATGGAAAATATACAATATACAAAGGTCTCCGAAATACAATGGAGATAATCAAAATGTAAGGCTGAAGAGAAACAGGATTAAGCTGTACGCCAAGCTCACCCTGCAACTCTGATCGGAGGATAAACGAACGATCAGCGATCTGAATCACGAACAAGGACCTGTACTCAGATCTGCACAAGTGCAAGTGTAGTGTGAGTATAAGCCGCCGAAGCAACTTGTACTCAGAAGGTTTCGAGGCCTACTGAGCACACAACAAAACCAACTGCAGTAAATAGCAGAATAACAAGGAAAGTAGTCATGGAAGCAAATAGGACATATCAGGAAAATAGCAGTTCAATACGAATCAATGCAACATAAATAGATACTTCTAGCAAATCACATAACAGGACCACCTATACCGGATCAGAATAATTCAGTGTCCTTCTAACAACATATGTGAAAGTATAAATAATAAACATCAGTTTGAGGATTCAGTTTTTATTGACATTCGTGATCAGTTATTGCATGGTAAGACTCATAAGGATACCTTAGGTTCAGAGAGTGTGTTGAGATTTTAGGGCCAGATTTGTGTACCTAGGGTTGGTTATCTAATTTAGTTGATTCTTCATAAGGCCCACAATTCCTAATATTTTTTTCATCCAGATGTGAATAAGATGTATAGGGACTTGAGGCAAATTTATTGGTGGATTTGTATGAAGAATGATATTGTCGAGGTTGTTTCTAGGTGCTTGAACTATCAGTAAGTCATTTTTGAGAACCAGAGACCAAGTGGATTGATGCGTAGGCTTTCGATTCCCAATTTAAAGTTGGAATGGATCGCTATGGAATTTATTTATTGCTTGTCTCAAACTTTTCATGGCTTTGATTCAAATTGGGTCATTGTTGATAGGTCATCCAAAAGTGTATCTCCATTGTGCAAGAATGCTTAGTAGATAAACAAGAAAGACTTCTATATTAAGTCTGCACCTTATTATAGTTCATACAGCTTATAGTACAGAGAAGTTAGCTTCCCTTTTATCTCCAGAAGGTGATTCAATACATGGCATATCGATTTCGATTATTTCAGACCGACGTAGTCAGCTCACTTATCGATTTTGGAGAGCATTTCAAGGTGGTATGGGTACTAAGGTTCATTTGAGCACAATATTTCAGCCCCATACATATGATCAGTCTGAAAGGACTATTCAGCTCCTAGAGGATATGTTGAGATCTTGTGTTCTTGATTTTTGAGGTTCTTGTCATTAGCACTTGTCTTTGTCATAGTTTCTTTATAATAATAGCTATCATTTTAGTATTTAGATGGATCCATTTGAGGCTTTGAATGGTAGGCAGTGTCATTCACCTATTGGTTGGTTTTACGCTTTTGAGTCCAAATTGCAGAGTACTAACCTACTTTGGGATGCCTTGGATATGGTTTGGTTGATTCAGGATAGGCTTCGGGCCACCCAGAGTAGGTAGAAGAGTTACTCAGACTACCGACATTGTGCCTTGGAGTTCAGTACGGGTGATAGAATCTTTTTGTGTGTATCCCCTATGAAGGGAGTAATAAGGTATGGCAGAACAGGAAATTTTATCCCTCGTTATATTGGCCTTTTATGATATTCTTAAGCATATTGGTAGAGTTTCTTATAAGTTAACTTTACCTCCTATGTTTTTAGTTGCACATCCGGTATTTCATGTTTTAATATTAAGAAAGTATGTTCATAATGAGTCGCTTAACCTTTTCAGTATAATTCGATTTAGGTTGAATAGGGTTTTTCATTTCTTGAGGTTCCAGTGTTGGTTTTATCTCGAGAAGTGAGAAAATTAAGATCTCGTGAGATTCTGATTGTTAAGGTGTAGCGGAGGAGTCATCCTATAGAAGAGGCCAGTTGGGAGATTGAGAGAGATTAAGGTCTTGGTATCCTTATTTGTTCGAGCCTTCAGGTGTTTCCTTGTTTTAATTTGTTGGAATAAAAGTTCTTTTAGTAATGGATGTTGTGATAACCCTTCCAGTCATTTTGCATTTAATGGCATTCTAGAGCTTTCCTGTAGCAGACCTAATTAATTTGACTTATTGAAATTAGTGGTTCGGTTCTCAAGTCATTCGTTTGGTTGTTATGTTCTTTTTCCTATTTTAGAGCTTTTAGAATTAAAATCATTGACTTTAGAATTCTATGTAAACAATCTGAGAATTAATTTTTGACAGCTTCTCAGCTTTGAAATATGGATTTTCATCTACATGAACCTTTGGGTTGAGTTTATAGGTTTTAATTTTGAGTTTGTGCAAAATTACGTGTTTTATGTACTTAAAATTTCCATTTTCTGAGCTTGGATAGTCATTTTGTGATTGAAACCTCAAATTAAAAATCTTATTGTGTCATCAGCTCCAGAATGTTGAGTTTGGGTTAGGAGAGTTTTTCTTTTGGTTTTCGGACCAACCGAGCTCATTTCGAGTACTTGGTTTGAAAATTAGAATTTTGACAAAGTATTGACTTTTGTTAATATTTCATCATAATGACCTCGGGTCGTAATTTTGTATGTGCCATTGAGTATGTAATATCATGCAAATGGAATTGCCGTAATTGGTTTGTATACTTCGGGTTCTGTATCCATTCCAAGCATCGATTGAATGTTTTCAATTTTACCTTGATCTGTTATCATCTAGTACAATAGCTCTCTTCATCGAGATAGCGGATCTTTGGTCTCAATGCGTGGTGTTAATTTTTTTTGGCCTTTACATTTGCGATAGGCCTTTCCCATTGCAAAGATTTGACCCATCGATTGACAAAAAAATTTCCTTTAGCAATCACCGCCTACTTTACGCGATCGCGGTCCCACCGGAGACTTGACCTTCACGACCGCGATCAGCATGACACAATCGTGATAAGTAAAGATGCCATGTATATAAATTTTCCAAACCCAATTTTCAGCATTTTCTATCATCTTCTTCACTCCTAAACACTCCAAAATCACCATTACGTAGCATGATCTTGTGGTAAACCTAATTTCTTTGATTCTTAGTACGTTTAAACATTAATTTCATTAAATTTTACCTGAAAACCCTAAGGTCATTCTTTACTATATTTTATTGTTTCAATGCCTTTTCTTGCACATCTTAGCTTCAAATTATGGGTATAAATTCCCTATCATGTAAGGAACATTTTGATATCCTTTGTTTGAAGTTTCGGGTTGTGGGCTCGTAGGCCTGATTTAATCCATATTTTGACCCTGACTAGTTTTATATATTTATGGGAATCGTTGGATTCTTATTGATGTCTCAATTATGTTTTTTAAAGATACATGATTGTGGGGGATCTTTTTCTCTATTTTGGATTATTTAGAGCAGTACGGACATCTTTGATGTTGTATTAGCGAGTGCCTCATCAGAGGAAGGGTAGGCTATGCTTATGATCTTTGACTGGGATAATATAAGGAATAAATGTGATAGATATACATCCTTGGATTGGGATTTCTAGGTTGACACCCTAGACCCTGTCCGTCTTATAGTCCGCTTATTAGCTCCTTATTGGTGTTATATCTGCGATTTTAGTTACCCTATGACCCTGAGTGTTCTTGATAGACTCTTGAACATAGATGGTACTTGGAAATGTTTGTGAGTCTCGTACATCAACTTGGCTTGCTATACTTTTCAATAACAAGCATATCATAATGAAAACTAGTATTATTGCATAGGTTTCCACTATTTTATGGCAAAGATCCTAATATCACGGATTTTTAAATCTTGCATGGCCTTGTCGGCCCATTTTCTATATAATGAGGCTAAAGTGAACAGTTTTGAGATGTTTTACCCGTTTTTAATGATTTTTGAGATAAATAATGGCATAACCCCCCTATTTTGAGACATAATTTAGACTCAATGAAGTTCGACGGTTACTCATTGATTTACATAGATGATTTAGAATCATACATCCATTCATGATTCATTGTGTTACTCCGTACTTGGGGACTCCTATGTATCCATTGAAATTGAGATAGCGTTATTTCAGTCTGGGGGACTCCAATATATCCATTGATATTTAGATTGTATTACTCCATACTAGAGGACTCCCATGCCTCCGTCAAGATTAAAATTGTACTTCTTTGGACTTAGGGAATCCCATGTATCCATTGAGATTTATATGACATCAATTCAGATTTGTTAAAGGCTGGTACACATGAAGACTCAGTCATATTTCATATGTATTAGGATCTATTGCATTATTTCCTGTGTTACTTTCTGCACGTTTTTCCCTTATATATACCTTATGGTACTATAGACGGCTGGTAGGTGAGATTTACTTGTTTATTTTTCTCATTATTATGGGGTTCTGTGGAGATCCTCTCTTACCTATTGTCCTAGTTGATGGTTAGCCGTAAGGTTTACTTGTTCGACTCCCTATCATGTTTCCCTTACAGATGTACTTATTATTAGTTGTTCCCTCCTTCCCTTTTGTTGAGGTACCAATACACCACCATATCTATTATTTGATTATTTCCTTGTCATTTTAACATGGATTCTGGTACGTTCTCTTCCCTTTATTAATTGAACCTTCCCTTTTAGTGGCTAGTTGTTTAGGATCTTTACTTTTAGTATCCTATTAGCTAGCCTCTCTACATGCTCTATTTGTTGAGACTCTATGACTTGTTACTTCTTATCTGTTTATTTGTTTCCTTTATTTCTCATATTCTCACAGTCGGTATAGCCTAATGGGTACCTCTTTTTTTGTATTGATACTACCCTCCTACATCCTATTGGTGCAGATCCTAGTATGGGTGTTTAGGGTTGATTCTTCTCGAGTTTTTCTTTCAATTACTGAGGTAGGTGACCACTCCTAGCATTCGTAGCTTCTCTTTGTACTTTTCTATTATTTTCTTCTATTGTTGGATCTGAGACAAATCATGCTTTTTCTTTTCAAACATTATACTCTGGCTTAGTGGCATATGTACTGGATATCTGTCGCGTATACTTGTCTCTTATTTATATGATATCTTCTGTACTTAGAAAATATTCATGTTTTATTCATTGTTTGGGTGGTTCTCCTATGGTGGGACGTAGATTCCCTCATGACCTAAGAAATTGGGTTGTGATAGTTGGCCTTGACCGACTACTCCTACTGAGGTTTGTAACTTTATTGGACTTGCTGGGTACTACAATTTATTTGTTGAGGGGTTCTCTTTCATAGAAGCGCAGTTAACTAGTTTTACTAAAGAGAATGTTCCTTTCCAGTGGTCTGATGAACTGATGCTTGTTTTTAGAGGCTTAATACTGTATGGACTTCTGATCATATGTTGACATTATTAGGGTTAGAGCTTTGGAGTTTATTATGATGCTTTCGATATTGGTCTTGGTTGTGTGTTGATGTAGTAGGGTTGTGTTATTTCCTATGCTTCTAGGAAGCTTAAGGTTCATGAGTGCAAATACACCACCCATGATATGGATTTGGTGGTGGTAGTCTTTGTTCTCATGATTTGGAGCCATTATCTTTGTGGAGTTTATTGTGAGTTTTCACTTATCACTATAGTCTTTCTTACATTATGAGTCAGGGGGAGCTTAATACTTGCCAGTAGAGATAGATTGAGTTGCTGAAGGATTATGATATTTCTATATTGTATCATCCAAGGAAGGCAAATGTCTTCAGCCGAAATTCAATGAGTATGGTTAGTTTGGGTGCTTTATTAGTTTTTATGAGGTCGCTAACCTTGGACATCCATTATTTGGCTAACCAATTGGTTTGGATTGATCTTACAGATACGTTCCATGTTCTTACTTGTATTGAAATTGGTTCTTTATTGGTTGATCAAATTCAGTAGCATCTGTTCAAGGACCCAGAGTTGGTTGATATTTGTGATTGAGTATTGCTGGTTTAGATAGGCTTTTCGCCCACGGGCAAGTGTATGCGGTCTATCAAGTTATACATTGTCTCTTCTTCAGAGCTGGGATATCGTACCCACAGGGACTTGGAGTTAGGAAATTAATGATTTCAAGTAAACTTTTATGTTTAACAAGTGTGAGAATTGAAATAAGTTCAATGAATTTAAAATACAAACTAATTAAAGGAAGAAAGCAAGGTAATTGTGTGATCTTTGAGTTTTAACCTGATATTGGAGAGATCCGGGGCTAAGACTTCACTCACATTCATGACCAACTATAACTTATATTGGTTCAATTTATTATCTCGATTGTTGATACTCGAGTTTTTTCACGACCCAATTTCTTGGATTATGATGGCACCTACTATACCACCAGTAGGAGAACCAAACCCTGTAGTCCGTAGCCGAAGCGGAGAACTACTACAATTAAAGCGGAAGAATATAAAAAGAAATAGTAAAGATAATAAGGAATTGTGGAATATACAAAGACCCGATGTCAATATCAAACAAACCACTAATATAGAACAACAACGGTAGGAATTACACAATATCCAAATGTCTCCGACATACAATGGAGATAATCAAAATATAAAGCTGAAGTGAAATAGGATCAAGCTGCACGCCAAGCTCACCCTAAAACTCTGATCTGAGAGGAAACGAACATTCAGCGAGCTGAATCACGAACGAGGACCTGTACTCACATCTGCACAAGTGCAAGTGTAGTATGAGTACAAGTCGTTGAAGAAACCTTT
>JBDJHY010216394.1:0-11297 GCA_039654485.1 Withania somnifera | reverse complement strand
ATGTACACAACCAACTTATAAGGATAGGATTCAAGGTAATAGAATCAGGCTTCACCAATTTCTGAATTTTGTGACATGATGCACCTGATCTCCCAGACTAGACAATAGGAAGTATCCCATCTATTCAGCTAGTTTTTTAGGATATTGGTGAGGCTAGATTTGAAGATTTCCTTGGGATATAGCCCCCTATCTTCCATGGATATATGCTAGGTAAGGACCCAGAAGGGTTCATTAAGAAGGTCAATAGGGGGTTTGACATTATGAGGTTGTCAGAGTTCGATAAGGTGAATTTAGACATCTTTTAATTGAAAGATGTGGCGCTAGATTAGGATAATAAATGGAAGAAGAAAAGGATGGTAGGTATTCCTGCTACTTGGTATAAGGTTCTTTCCAAAGGAAAAGAGAAGTGAGAAGAAGAGAGATTTTTTGAGTCTTATGCAGGGTTTTATGACGGTTTCTAAATACGGGATGAAGTTCACCCAATTGTATAAGCATGCCCCAGACATGGAAGATGACATAAAGAATTGTATGCACATCTTTTTTTATTATATTTACCCACACTTGGTGAAGGAAGGGAGGGAATCTACTATAATTAATGGTATGTATATGGGTCGGTAGATTATTCACCTAGAGCAAATAGAAGGGGATAAGGAAAAGAGAGTTTATGCAGTAAGAAGGCCAGGACTAGTTCTACAGAATTTATCTAACCTAAGTGTAGTATAAACCCAGATAGTAGTAACAGGGTTTTAGGGATCCATCCCTATTATAAATAAGTACTCCTTCTCAGGGTACCATACCACCTCATACTCAATAGAGTAAGTCAACCAAGTCAACTTTGTAGGGTAGTGTCACTGGAGGACGATCTTACCCCACTTGTGACAATGTAATAAGAATCATCTTAAAGAGGGAAGTCTTGGTATGGGAGTTTATTATGGGTGTGGCTAGCCAAGCCACACACTTCAGCAATACCCGTTTAATAGATTATTCTGGTGGGTTAAGCCCAACCTTATTCTTAGAGACTGTCCTAAAGGCAGACATGTTAGGAATATACCTCAGGTAACTTCGTCTACAGTAGTTCCATTAGGTCACCCAAATCAGAAGGGCTATTATTCTAGCACTTGTGGTGGTTGGTGCCAAAATCCATTGTATACGTTGGGCTCCAGGTAGGAGTAGGAGCAGTCAACCGATGTTGTCACAAGTTTGCTAAAGTTTTATGATATTATTGTGTGTACTTTAGACCCAAGAGCTACCTTTTCTTTTATATCCCTATTCATTATTAGTTTTGAGTCTTTCTTAAAGATTTATCTGAACTATTCTTTGTATCCACCCCAGTTAGTGATGCCAACATTACTAGAAGAGTCTACTATAAATGCCCAGTTCAACTATTTGATAGTATCTTTCGCGCTAATTTTGTTAATCTAGACATGGTATATTTTGACATCATTCTTGGCATGGATTGTCTTTATTGATGATATTCCAAGGTATACTTCAGGACTAGGATCGTCCATTTTAAGTTTCCTGATAAACCTATCTTAGAATCAGAGGGTAATATTGTTGTTCCTAAGGGTAGATTTGACCTGAAGTCTATTTGTCCAATCATTCCCTTCCGAATAGATTGGCTTGCATTCGAGGCTTCTAATTTTTATTTCACACCTCAAGGATATGAAAATCATCTCTAAGGGGTTTATTTATCACTTGGTGTTAGTCAAGGATTATGAGTTCAAAATTCCTAATATTTAGTCAGTTCTAGTCGTTAGAGAGTAATATGGATATCTTTCTTGAATATTGACCTAGAGTACCTCCTAATAGGGAGATAGAATTAGGTATAGATATCATTCAAGTCATTCAACCTATTTTCATTATACTATATAGAATGGAAAAAACAAAACTTAAAGAGCTTAAGGACAAATTAGCCGATCTTTTAGGCAAGGGATTCATTCACCCTAGTAGGTCTTCCTGTGTTTCCCTGTCTTATTTATGCCCAAGAAACACATTGGACTCTAAATATGCATAGTCTATTATTAGTTGAAAAAGTCATAATAAAGAATACATATTCTATCCCAAGGATTGATAACTTGTTAGTTCAGCTTCAAAGTTATAGTCACTTCTCTAAAATTTACCTTTACTCTAGCTATCATTAACTTAAGGTCAGAGAGTATTATATAACCAAAATAGATTTTAGAACCCATTATGGAAACTTTGAATTTGTGGTCATATCCTTTGGTCTTACTAATTCTCCCGCAACATTCATGGACCTTATGAACAGGGTGTTCAGGCAATACCTAGATCTATTCGTGATAGTTTTTGTTGATGAAATTTTTGTTTATTCCAGAAGTAATTAAGAGCATGAAAAGCAAATTAGATTTTCCTTCAGCATAAAATTCACCAAGCGTGAATTTTGTCAAAAGTCAGTTGCATTCCTAGGTTATGTCATCTCCAGTGAAGGTATTCATGTGGACTCCCAAAAAATTAATGATGTCAAAAATCTATTAGATATCCATAGTTTCTTGGGTTTAGTATGGTATTATTGTAGATTAGTCTAGGGATTCTCCTCAATAGCCTCCCCTTTGACCAAGTTGACTTAAAAGAAAGCTAAGTTGAATGGTCAGACCAGTGTGATAAAAGTTTCAAAGAGTCGAAAACCATGTTGACTATAACCCAAATCCTGAACTTGGCAAATGGTTCAGAAGGTTATATGGTATACTATGATGCTGCTTGTTTTGGTTTGGGATACGTATTAATGGAGCACAGTAAGGTAATAGATTATGATTCCCAACAATTTAAGGTTCATGAGCAGAACTATCCAACTAATAACCTTGAGATGGAAACTATTGTTTTTCTCCCTTGAAGATATGGAGATATTATTTATATGGGGTCCATATTGATGTTTATACTGATCCTAAGAGCCTGCAATATGTATATGAGCAGAAAGACTTCAATCTCTTAAAAAGAAGGTTCTTTGACTTATTAAAATGCTATGATATGACGATCATGTATCATCATTGCAAGTCTAATATGGTAGATGATTCCATTAGTAGGTTCTCTATAGGAAGTGTGGTGTATGTTAATGGGGAGAAGAGATAGTTATCTTGAGAATTGCATAGACTTACACACCTAGGGCTCAGGTTGGTTGGTACTGAGGATGGTGGTACGTTGGTTGTAAATACATCAGAGTATTTCCTATTAGTCGAGGTGATATAAAGTAGGATATACATCCATTTTGTCTTAAGTTGAAGGGTAGGATTGGTAGGCATAAAGGGATGTTTTTCTCCAAAGGGGTAGATGGTCTGTTAAGATTTGAGGGCAGACAATGTGTACCAAATGTTGATGGCAGGAGGGAAAGGATTTGGTCTAAAGATCACATCTCTCAATACTCCATTCATTCGAGTGCTACTAAGATGTACATGGTTTTGAAGGAAGTATATTGCTGGGAAGGAATGAAAGGGACATAGCCAAATTTGTGGCCAAGTGTACAAATTGCCAAGAAGTGAAAGATGAACATCAAAAGACAGCAAGTGAGATGCAGATATTTGAAATTCCATCTTGGAAGTGGGAAGTCATAAAAATGGATTTTATTACTGGTCTACCCATGACTAAAACATGACTCAATTTGGGTGACTGTGGATAGTTGACACTGGTTTCTCAGCACAGGATTATGGCAAATTATATCTTTCAGAGATGGTTCTCCTGCATGGAGTGCCTTGTTCTATTATTTAAGATAGGGTTACTCAGTTCAATTTGCATTTATAGAAGTCATTCTAGAAAGTGTTAGGGTCTTAGGTTCACCTCACTACTTCTTTCCACCCAAAGACAAATGGTAAGGTTGAAAGGATCATCAAGACTCTGGAGGATATGCTAAGAGATTGAATACTTGATTTCAAGGGTAGTTGGGATGACCACTTTCAATTGATAAAGTTCTCTTAAAATAAAAATTATCATTCTAGTAACGAGATGGCTCTATTTTAGGCCTTATATGGGAGGTTGTGTAGATATCCGATTGGTTGGTTTGAAGTTTGTGACACAGCCTTGTTAGGTACAAAATTAGTAATTGGGGATACTTAGAAGGTTTATCTTATTTAGGAATGGATGAACACTTCCCAGAGTATGCAGAAGTCTTATAAAGATGTAAGGAGGAGGGAATTGGAATTTGATGTTGGTGATTTGGTACTCTTCAAGGTTTCCCCTATGAAAGGAGTTATGAGGTTTGATAATAAGGTAAAGATTAGTCCATCTTTCATTAGTCCATATTAGATTTTGAATGGAGTTGGTAATGTTACTTACAAGCTAGTCTTCAAAAAAAGCTCGCAATAGTACACCTATTTTTTTTTACATCTCCATGTTAAGAAAGTTCTTGTTAGATCCTTCCTTATTAGTGCCCGTGGACAATATTAGTGTTAATGTATATTGAATTATAAGGAAGTCCCAGTCTAGATCCTAGATAGGCAGGTTTGCAGTAATAGAAATAATGAGGTAGCATCATTAAAGTTTCTACGTCACAATAAGCTAGTTTAAGGAGCCACTTGGGAAGTTGAGGCAGGCTTGATGGAGAAGTACCCACACTTATTTCCATTTATTTCCACTTCATCTTGAGGTAATAACATCTCATTCCATCTTTTCCTTTTTGTGTCTGTTAAATATAGCATATAACATATAATCCTTATCATTGCATGGGTCCCTATGTGAGTACTTGTGCATTTATTGATATGTTCATGATAGTTCAAGTTCATAAGAACTGTATGCATATGGTTAAGCTGATTTAAGGGTAAAATCAGTGTTTTGTAGACCGTTATGATGCTTTAAACCATTTTCTGGGTATTCTAGTAGTTTGTTAGTCTTTTCCTCTTTCTTTTGGCTAAATTCTTTATTCGAGGACGAAAGAAACCAAGGGGGAGATATTGTAACACCTAGAAATCTACCTTATTATGTTTTATGGGTTAATCAAACAAAGTATGTATAATTTATTTCGAATACGAAACTACTAGTTTTTCACAGGAAGTTCTAGAATCGTGGAAGGGTTCCACGAAACGTGGAACCCATTTATAAAACTTGACCTCGATTTCCCTCAACTCCAAAAATGTTTCTAAGTATGTAACGACCCTACGGATCCTTCTACTTGTTGAAAAATAGGTTGATGGGTCATGGAAGGACCCTTTAAACACATCCAATGATTTAGTAAGGGGAAGGCTTCATGTACCACTTTACTATCTTTAAATTCCATTGACAGATCGTCAACTGACCTGTCAAAACCTGCCAGTTTACTTTTAAATATTATTTTCCCAAGTACATTTTGGTTACTGCTTACTCTTTAATAAATATTACTATGTTGTTTTAGGCTTAATAAGAACCTGCAAATAAAACCTAAACTCCTTTGATCAATTTATTATTATTCACAAATCAATCGAATTAGAAAATAATAATGTTCTTCCGTAAGACAAGAGAACTAGGATTTTCAAAGGGGATGATTCTTCTTCAAATTCATACAAGAATTCTTCAAGGTTTCAGCTATATGGGTTTATGAACAAGATAATTCTTCCACTCTTGTTCCCCAACCGTAGTTTTTTCACAATTGATCTTGCTAGGATAATTAACTTACTATCCCTTTGTAGCAATTTTTCTTTGTGTCTATGTTCCAACTAACATTACTGAATGATTACTATAAATTCTTGAATTATTGTATTATGGTTCATTCTTACATTAAATTTTTGTCAATATTTTGATAAATTGTGAACCTAACTTTTTCGAACATACAAGTTTAAACTCTCTTGATTCATAAAAGCATTTTTGAATAAAATTATGGAATTCGAGAAGTTGTTTAAGTATATGCCTAAGTTTCAAGCCTAAACATTATTTCATTGAAATAAGAAAGAATTTGATGAAGTTTTCCCAAAGAGGCTAAGACACGTTATTTAATAAGTTTTTATTTAAACTGTTTTAAACTAGTAGTTCAGGAGCAGTGTTATGTTTTGGGAATAGTATTAGCACTGAGAGGATTAGGATGAAATACCTAAATCCAAAAACTATTTTTCAAATCATAGGATGACATGTTTCCTAAAAAGAATTATTATGACAGACTGGACTTAGTTGGATCCACTAGGTTACTTATTAGGTACTGAGCCTACGGAAAACTTCGATGAACTTTTCCCAAAGAGGCTAATAACATGGATTCTCACATGGTATTATATGTTGGTTATAGAACCTCCCACAAATGTTTAAATGTCAGTTATTTGAAATTATTATTTATGATTTGAAATGGAGTATGTTTCTTACACTGTCAGAATTACTCTTTTCTTGAGTAATTGATTTTAAACTGTATTTGGTCATGCATTACATAGCTCATTCATAGTTCACTTGTACCTATGTTATTCACATTGATATTTATTTTTATTTCTTCCTCCCTCTTACATAGTATATTCGATGTACTGGTCACATTCTCTTTTGCTACATGATTTCACATGTAAGTCTGTCCATCTATCCTTATGCTCACGGTTGATCAGATCTACTATCTTTAGTTGTTTAGATACTTGGTGAGTTCACATGGATTAGGAACATTTAATTTATCTTTTTATTTCTATTTGAGCAGTTTTATTTATTGATACATTCATTTATTTCATTCAAAGTCTAGTTGGGGACTTGTCCTAGTAGCTAGTATTTTAGTTCTTAAAGGCTTTCATATAGTTGATATAGTGATATTTAACTGTGTTTTCATTATTATTATGTATTTATTTTTAATATGTGAGATATCCTACTTATTTATACCTATTTATTGTTCTATTGTTTGGCTAATGAGTGAGTGATTAGAGATACGCATGAGCCAGGGGTTCATCCGAGAGAGCTTAGTCACTAAGGATGCATTGTGGCACTCATGGGTGACTTCGAGGCATTACACAGGCTTTGAAACTATATTTATCCTGTGAGATTATGAATTAGCTATGTTATTTAATGCTCAACCTTCTTTAGTAGATGATTTAAGTTGTGATATAAAAACTGACACTGGGCTCTTCTTAAATGATAAACTATAAAAAGATGGCTAAAAAGTGTGCTAGTAAATTAATTTATGCTTGAAATAATTATTTTAGAATTCCCTATTCTAAGCTATTTAAATTTTCAAAAATTCTTAAATATATTAAATTTACGAGTGACTTCAACCTTTCGTCATCTCCAGAAAACACTTCAGTAGTCATGAATACCTTTTTTCATAAATTTTCAATTATTTTCCTCTTCCTCTTTTCGTTTCTAAAGTAAACATTACTCATTGAGTCTCCCTCCTCTTTCTTTAAACACTCTCTAAAATGCCCTTAAAATATTGTTCGGATTATAATTTTGATTCCTCCAGAAACTTTTCTAAAAGAAATCCTTATCTTAGAAGATATGAGCCTGAAATACTATTCTAGAATCCCTCACATAAAGATATCTATAACAATATGCTAGATAAAACCATCATTCATGAAATGTTTATAAGTTTGGAATATCTTTCATCAATTAAGTTCAACATCAATAAGTTTTTTATTTTAAAGAATGGGCAAAACTGTTCTCCACTTGTCCAGTCTAAACTTACGAACCTTTTGTGAAAGTTAGTATTTTTCCTTTGGATAAAGATTCTTTTGAAAGGTTAAATTGAAAAGGAATTATTGTCAATGGTTCTCTTTATGATTAGATGTTCAAAAAAATGCTCTGTTGTTACTATTGACTACAAAGATGAGTGACTATCCAATGTAGATGTTTCTCTTGATTAGGAAAACTAGTTTCTGTCTCCAGGAGAGTCTTCTTTTAGTCACAATCTACCATTTGAACATCATGTCATCTCTTACATTCTTTCTACTACCCTTCAACCTAGAGGAGAACAACTCCCAAAACTTGTCTTCTCTAGATGTCCTTATAATTTAATATGTTTCTGCAAAACATAGGTTTAAGATATCAACTCTAATAATCAATTGGATGATCGATGTATCCATAGAATCCTTTGATCTTCTATATGGATGATCATTTATAGTATTCTTGAATATTACATGATGGATATCACCAATTCTCCAAAAACTTATGTCATTCTATTTTATAACTCTAGTGACCTCAGGGAATGGGATTTGTCCACTATGGTAAAACTTGGGTCAATGCGGATGAAAATGACTTGGTTTACTTGCCTTTTGATATAATGACAAATTTTACTAGATATAAATGAAGTTAAATTTCCTGAAAAGATTGAATCACTCATGAATGAACTCATGTTATCTAAACAACAAACTTGGTTTATTAAAGATGCTTTGTGGGGATAATTTTTTAATTGATCTTTTCATATTTTGAGAATTAAGCTGCTTACAGTGATCCTTATGAATGGTGTGTTTTAATTTGTCTAAATATATCTATAAATTTTGTTGACTTTACTGCCTATATTCTTTTTGATTTATGCCAAAAGGAGAGAAATATATATTTGTGCATCCTAGAATTTTTCTAAAGAAATTTGTGTGCCCTAGAATTTTTCTACAGAAAAGCACAAATGGAGGGGGAGCATTTAAAAGAATGTCGTGTTACATGGGGAGCATATATGAAGGTATTATTGTTATCATCCATCAAAAAGTGGGATATTGTTGGTGCTAATTTTAATTAATGACAACAATAATGCTGGTTTTTGTGTGAAACATTTGAGAAAGGTAATAAAATAAGTGGTTAATCATGTTACTCCTCAAAGAATTAATATTGAAGTCAATATTAGCACTGTATTAATGATGGAAGATGCAATGGCTATGTTGATAGATGTTTGTCCTATATTGGAATATGTTGATCTTTAAAGAGCATTATTTAATACTACATTGGAAGAGATGCATTGAAGTACACAAGTTACAAATGACAAACTTCTCTTTTAAGAAATTAACAACATTGTATGTTGCATAAACTCAATGACCAAATTAGTAAAAAGAGTCATTAATATGACTATCCCTTATTCTGGGAAAGATCTAATGGTCCTCAGCACCATTTCCAATATTTTTGTGAATTTTTTGCACATAGAGTGCTCACGTAACTTTCTCGGGTTATTTGTGACTTTCTGGGATCGGTAGGTTTGTTCCATGGAAGTTTTATGGCTTAACTTCCATTAAATATTTATACTTCGGGACCTACTCAACTTATATGATCCTGAATATCCTTTCAAATTATAAAGATTTCCATATATGATTTATTGAAATTGGTCACTGTTTCTATTTCTAAGTCTCATTTATTCAAATTGAGGCTGGCTGGGGGCCAATGCACCATGATCGCATGGTCGCAATCATGTAGGCTAGACCCACTGTCCTTTATGATTGTATGGCGGTGCATCATGAACATGTATTCTAGTTTTGGTACTGATTGTGATCGCATGGCAGTGGGACGTGACTATGTAGGCTGACGTGATCAGGGCTCACGATCGTGTCGGCCTACTCCATGATAGTGTAGAAGACCTGGAATGCCTATATAAATATTTTATATCCTTCTATGAACATCTTTTCTTATTTCTTAGTTATTGCATGGGAAAACAGGTTCTATTAGTGTTAAGGTTCTAACTTGAAGTTTTACTCTGTGGAATCATATCCCGGTGGTTCTATGATTGTTTCTATCGGCTAATTCTTTATTTTTGATATTGTAGTAAAGTTTCTAGGGCTTATATCTTCATTTTATATCAAGAGTTTAAACTTTAACTTATACCATATGATGTATGTGTTGTACTCTACGTGTTGGTATAAATGTTTCAATTTTTTGAGTTATTAGAGTTTCTGGACTCATTTTTAGTTTGAATTTCGACCCTTCTATTTATATAGAAATATAGGTATTGTTTTATTCCTCTTGACTCAAGGAATACATTTTTTCTTGATTTGTGAAGTGCCAAACTCATTCATGATTATCCACATATTCCCGTATGACTTTTGATATTTTCACCAGTACTAGGTAGAATACAATCTACTTTCTTTAGAGTGGGTATTAGTGTAGTATATGTATGGTAAAGTACCAACTCAGGGATGGGATTACTAGTCGGGCCCCAACATGCTTATTCTTTCAGCGTATGACCTACTTAGCTGGCTTTTCGTATGGTTACTTACCTTCGGGCTATATTGCCATACCCGCATGTTGATGCCGAGTCTTGAATATAGTGTGGTTGGAGGAGGAGTATAACCTTTGGTGAGTATTTTTTATATCCTTTGGTGAGTACTTTTTATATATATTCTCTGGAATTTAGACTGTTTGGGAGGGCATTATACTAGTGATTAGATCTTAGTAGCTAACCCCTGATATAGGTTGGTGGATTTGAGCCGATCTAGGTAGGCTGATTATTTTGTAGTTTACCTGAAATGTTTTGTATGATTAGGGAATATGTGTCCCTTGGGGACATAGATAACCAAATGTTGTTTTTCTAGGTTGTTAGAAGCCTTATGTGATGACATTGCTTTGATAGGTGGTTAGCAGCTCAATGTGATGACATTGCTTTGTGTGATAGTTAGCAGCCCAATGTAATGATATTGTGCCCTTGTCCAATGTGAGCATGAGAGTGAGTTGTGCTTGACTGAGCTACCATATCGACATGTTTCCCCTATATGGGTGTGTACTTGGCCTTTAACGGGCACCATCTGGGTAATTATGGAATCTTTGGTGCGATTTCTCGTGGATCGAGACTGTAGCTCGGCTAGGATAGAATGTACCTTATGACTAGGGCTTGGAAGACATCATATGCATTCTAGTTACAAGACTTAGGCAAGTTTGACCTATTGATGGCGAGCATGAATTAAACATTTTAAAGGGTAACTTGATTTTGATAGAGTAATAACGATAAACTGATTTCATGTATACTTATATTTTCCACGACTATGATCATGAGAAATATTGAGCTATTTTCTCACACCATCTGAGGCTATTTTATCACTATCACTATTTATTCCTGGATATTGCCTACACGACAAGGAGGTCCTACAAGATTTGTATTTTTCTACATGGCTGGACTTGATTTCCACAGAGATATGATATACGGGTCGATCCCGAGTTTTGGCAATTTTGCTTTGATGAACATGACACTAATTAGCTGTTAATGACGATTTGTACATGGAATTAGATCCCTCCATGGACCCTCTTACTCTTTGTAGATATTCCTAAGATATTACTACTAGGTAGGTATTACAGTCGGGAAGAGGGGTATATTAGAGTAGGAGGGGTAAGTATATGGGGAAGATTTCGTGGGTCGGCTCCTGGTAAAGTCTTGTACTTGGGAGGGTGCATACGGGCACTTATTTATATAGTATGTGGTTCGAGTTCTCCATCATTCCCTCTTGATTCGAGAGTAC
>JBDJHY010216374.1:0-11298 GCA_039654485.1 Withania somnifera | reverse complement strand
AAGCTAATTCATAATTTCAAGTCCATGTGGCTTCGACATTTGGCTCGAAAGAGCCATTATATCACTCATACGACCATGTACATTTGCATGTGTGCTAGGGAGACAACACAAAAATAACCTTTAATTATTTCTTTTAAATAATATACATTCACACAAACATTATATATGTATATATATATTTATTTTTTACAAAGACAACTCTTGTGGTTAATTTTGAAAAAAGAGCTTCAATTTCTCAAATCAATTACTTAAATTATTTTAAGAATCAAAAGTTGAATAATTAGTAAATAAGGGAGGGTGAAAAATTGAGTGTCAAATCAGATAAAACTAGGGTGATATTATACTCTCTTGCGTTCTTGGGTTAATATTACTACGTTTGAGTGTGGTAATAATTTGTACACTATTGGTATTGTAGTTTGGTAACAAGTAAGTGCGGTAACAATCAGTACACCATTGATATCGTAAGTGTGATAACAATCTGTACACTATTCCTATTGTTAAGTGTAGTAACCATCGGCACACTTTTCATCTTGTAAGTATGATAATTATTGACTTACAATTATTATTATAGGTGTGGTAACTTGTTCACAACTTGATTAGTTTGTAACTTGATCATATTAAAACTTATTAATGACTTGAGATCACTTGTTATTTGGATCGAAACTAAACTTGTCGTTGCTACTTGATGATAACTGAATTATTCATGATATATGGCTATGGATTGATATTACCATTAATACTTGATTTGAAATTTGATATTGTAATATTCCCATGAATTGTACATGAAAATCGCTCACTTTGCAATATTTGAATATGAGACATGAATTATGTCTTGTGAACTATGGTAAATGACTTGATAGACAATTTGAGGTCCGTATCTGTATGTTTGATTTGGGTAGATATTCTGAGGTTCTTGTTCGGATATCTGAGATGCGGATAGACAGTTCAAGGTTCTTATCCGAATATCTGAGAAATTGATTAGACCGTCTAAGGATCATTTTTAGAGGTTGTGAAATGTGTAGTATACATGGACCTTGCGAGTCTCCCATGGGTCCTGACTGAGACATGAAAAATTCTAGCAGGTTTGTACACAAGATGGACATGTATTGAGCCACTTGCATTATGCATTGCTTTTATTTGATATGTGGCATTGACTATTTGTCTGTATTTACTGATTTCTTGAGACTATCTGATATTGACTGATTCCTTGAGATTATTTGATATTGAATGAATCCTTGAGATTATCTAATATTGATTGATTCCTTGAGATTATCTGATATTAACTGATGATATGGGATTGTCGGATTACTTTTACTTATGTATATCTTGATTTGTGTTGTTGACTGGGTCGTTGTACATAAACTGTTTGCAGGTTGTCTTATCGGAGGTGGTTAGATGTCAGGAGTAGTCGCTAGTTTTTTATATTTAGACCAACCAAGGATGCTTCTAAGTACCATAGTATTATACTCACTCCTTGCTTTTCTAAACTCTTTTGCAAGTTCAACGCTAGGACTTCGTGATCGACTTCTCTGCTTCAGTCCAGAGGCATTCTTAAAGCATTTCTGAGGTAGCTGGTCATCTCATCCTCAATTACTGTAGAGCTATTTTACTTTCTTTATCTTTATGATGTCTTTACTTACTAAAGATTGTGGACTATTTATTGTTGTATAAATTCTATTAACTGCTTGTATACAGTGGCAACCTGATTTTAGGGTGTTTAGTTGAGATTTTCGCTTATGAATCCTTATATGTTTTTTCTTCGGCGTTTACTTTGGGTTTCCGTTTGATCTATAGTTTGTTAATTGACTTATCAAGAAGGAAAGATAGTTGCTATCACAACCGAATTTCGGGTGATCCCTTTTTCCTTATTGTATTTTTATTCTAGACACTTTATAGAAGTTTAAATTATGTATGTACACTCTTAAATGCCCTCGTATTGGTGTCAACAGATCTTAGGGTTTGTATTTATGTCTAATTTGTTTGACTTTTAATATGAATGCTTATTCTATTAGCAATTCAATTTAAGTTATCATTTTCTATTCATCTTAAATGATTTGTAAAGTAAATGGGATTTTCTATAGATAATGAAGAGTATCATAGCTTAATGTGATTTTAGATCGTGACATGTTCTCTCTAAAATTATATTGAAAGATAAACTTGAAATCTTAATTCTTGTATTGTATTTGGAATGACGTATTTTCTTTCGACCCTTCCATTTTATTGAGGAGTTCCCGTGCAAAATGTTTGTAAAAGAATTTCATGCTTAAAAAATTATATTTTCATTCATGTGAATTCTGTTTTATTATCGCTTCTAATTGTTTTCACCTTCTAGAAAACTCGATGATTTACCAAAGCAAAGAAGTTTTTCAAAACATGAGACACTTCTTTTTTGTCAATTAGCAAATAAAATTATACTGTTAGGAATTGTTCATCCACTAGAACTATAAAATATGAAGAATCATAATATGAAGGTGTCTTATAAGATACTCACAATTAATAACAAATCGATTTAAAAAATTTAATGGTTATTTTATATCTGAAAGAAAAAGTATTTTGATTTGTTTTACCCTTTGGAAAATGTAATAATATCTATCTAATATATCACCAATTTTCTTTAGTCCTAAAGAAGAAATTAACTTTATCACTCATACTAAAGAATGTACTAGTCGCTTTTTCCAGCATCCTAACCAATCCATAACTATTGCCTTTGTAGCATGAATTTGTGGCACGTTCGAAAATACTAAAGTCCACCTCGATGTTCAGTCGCTCCAATTAGTTTTCTCGTGGTGGGATCCTGTATAGCACGCATGAAGCTATTAACTATGACGTTAAAATTTAAATAATTAATTAATTTTGATACAAATTAATCATATGTAAAATTCGAAATAATAATCATATTGAGTATTTTAGCATAACATAACCCTCTTTGGTGTCCACCAAGTTACTTCATTCGAAAGTCAAACTGGACACCTTGAAATGTCCAGTTAATCACATAATCCTTTGCGAATAATTTGTTACATGATTGGCGGATCAAGCGTCAATGGTCCATGATTTGTTTTCATTTTTTACCCTCCATCTTATCATTTGTATTCGATATTTTATGATTTCAATATTTCGATTACTATTTTTTCACTCCTAGGAAATCATCTTGGAGTTTCATTTGGCATATATTCACTGATAGGTGCATGATACTCTCCTACCTTTGGTCACTATTACATTTGCCAGGTATCTACCAGTCGATACACTCATACAACCAAGTAACCCAATAGGTATTCCCCCTTTAAGTCCTAAAGGGTACAAATAACGCTTAACTATGCAATGTAACTGAGGTGTTGTCAAGGTAAAGAAAATGGCGGCATGCTTCCTCTCTGAGATGATCCCAAAATCGAGGGGGACCCGTGGAGGACTATAACTGCATACCCTATAAATAAGTATTGTCATGCTCCATTTCTAGGATAGTCCTGAATCAAGAGGGATCCACGAAAGCTTCCCCGTATACTTACCCAGCCTACCTCATATACCCCTCCCCCAGCAACGCATCATATCCCAGGCATGGTGCCCTAAGTCGGAGGGTCTGTGGAGGGACCTATAACCGCATGCAAAACTAGTAAAAAGTCATTTAGTATCATACATCATGACCAAAAGGGCCAAACTCGGGCTTAGCCCGTATATCATATCTCGGTAAAAACTCAAGTACAGCCATGTAGGAAAAAATTCATATCTCAATAAAATCCATCTGACTCCATGTAGGAAAAAATTCATACCTCAATAAAATGCATTTGTCTCTGTATAGGAAAAAATCCATATTTCGTAAAATTCATTTGTCGCCATGTAGGCAGTGTCAAGAAAACATTGCAATAGTAAGCCAATAGCCTCAAATTATGTAAGAAAATAGTTTCATACTACTCATGGGCATATTCGTGGAGAGTATAATATATATATATATATATATATATATATGAAATCATTTTCCAGTAGTTACTCTGTCGAAAATCCAGTTACTTTTTAAAATGTTTAATGCATGCTCGCAACACAGAATCAATCAACATACTCACTGGCCAAAGTCTTCAAACTGGAACCTATAAGATCATTGCTAAGCCTAGTCCCAAGGTGTAATCTTCCCTAGCTGAGCCACAAGTAACCGCATTCTAGATGCCATAGCTACCCAAAAGGGAGCCGGTTAAGCACCAAGAGCACACCCATACAAGGGAATTGATGTGACGGTATTTTACATCACATATTGCACTTAATGTAAAAATATGCATGTTCTTGAGTAACAATTGTGTGATTTAATGTGTTTTACGAGTATTTCCAATGTAAAGTTGATATTTGGAAGTTTGGAGAAATTGCATGAAAATAGGGCAGTTGAAGGGGTTTTGTACATTTCATCTTCCCCAAGACGGTTCACCCAAGGCAACCATCAAATAGAAAGTCCAATAGATAGGAATACCAAACTAGGTGATGGATTGTATGATTCATCCAACAACAGACGGTTCACCCAAGTGAGTTCCATCCAATGATAGACGCTAGAGGAGACGGCTCATCTGAGTCCAGACAACTCGTCTAATAAGCTTCCATCCAAATATATTTGAACTGTATAGGGAAGGAGACAGATGAAAGATCAGGAGATTTTTCTGTCACCAGACGGTTCACCCAATGTTCCGCCCAAGGATGAGCGACAATTTATTTCAAGTTTCATATATTACACTTGTACCCATTCCCTATAAATACTAGTTTAGGTTATTTTGAGAACAACTTTTTGATACTACATCAGATACAACACTTTGTTATTTTCATACATTGTCTTTGCTATTCTCTTCCATAAACACAAGTATGGGAAATTAAGATCTTTGATTATTATTCTACAGCAGTTTGAAGACTATTTCATGGTGCAATGCTTATCGATTTATCATTTTACTGTTGTGTTTTAATATCAATGAGTGGCTAAACTCCAACTCTAGGGTTGTGGGATCCATGGGTCAAACAACACTACGATTGTAACTCGAACGTGGTTGTTGCTTCTAACTAAGGTTATGTACACGTAATCTCTATAATTTAGTGGATTTTTAGTGGTTGCACACACTAGAACAAGCCTAGGTTTAACCAGCACTACCCTTGTGGTTAAAACTAGTAGTTGAGAATATGCTAATATATTCATGGAATTAAACCCCGTCTAATAATTATTGCGTTAATAAGGGTAATCATCTTTAGTTACCATGATAGAAACAACACACTCTTTCACATCCTGAACCAGGTGGAAAAGAGGTTTATCTAGGATTAAAGGTTGAAAATCACTTAGATAAATAAGATTGGTTCTAGATGTATCTATGCACTTAGGAAAGATCGCATGACCATAAATTATTACAATCCGAAGGTTTTTTGAACCCTAGTGAACATAAACCTAGATCTTCTCAGCACTTGAATTCGTTTACAATCTACAATTAGTTGTAACGGATACATTCATACCAAACAATCTTCCTCTTTACATTATATATGTTGCTATAATAATTCCTAATTGACTAAATATTATTGCTAAGCATAAACCTGATACCATATTCCGTGTGGGTTCAACCCCAACCTAGTTGGGTTCTATAATTGATTAATAATCATTTATACTTCATTGAGAGGTGTAATTTGGGAAATATCAAATTTTGGAGCCATTGCTAGGGAATACAGTTATCGATGATGGAATACAGTTATCGATGATGTCAAGTATAGTATTTGTCATTTAGTTTTATTTCTAGTTTTCACTTTTTTGTTGTTTTTGTCAACTGCAGGGCACATGAAGTGCATGACAAACACCCATAGTTCGGATATACCATTATTGACATTCGATCCGGAGTTATCACGAACATTGTTAAGAATGAATAGGAAAGAGAATGAACCGTTACCTAATCCTGAGAAGCTCCCTATAGAAGTGCCACAAAGAGGAAATCATCCATAATCACCTCTTAGACCTCAACCTATGAGGTATAACGAGTTGTATTTGGATGATAATAAGGCAGATCATGATGGGGATGGGACTACTGAAGCAATCATACTACCCATATTAGCACTAAGAAGAAAATTTAACATCACAAGCACAATGATACAACTGTTAACCATGAAAGGGTTAATCTGAGGGGTTGTTGTTGAAGACCCTAACCTGCATCTGGAAAAATTCACAGCTATATGAAAGTCTTACAACCTATAGGGAGTAAGCCAAAATGCAATTCTATTGAGGCTTTTCCATTATCATTAAGTGGAGAAGCTACTATGTGGTTGGATGATTTACCCCCAGGTTCAATAATAAATTGGGGAGAGATAAAAGAGGCATTCCTAGAAAGGTTCTTTCCTCGCTATAAGATGCTAGTGTTGCCGGATGAAATAACAAACTTTAGGTAGAAGCCCGTAAAGAATTGCATTAGGTATGACTGAGGTTCAATAAGAAAATAAAGCAATGTCCCACACCTGTGTTGGTAGACAATTACTTGAAGGAGACATTCTATCGTGCTTTGAGTGCTCCTTCAAAATTGGTTGTGGATGGAATAAACGGAGGGTCATACATGCTGCAAATATATGCACAGGTTTCATAAGAGCTTGTCACTGTAATAAGGAACACTAGGAGTTGGCATATCATAAAATCTAAAGTATATAGTGGAGCCAGAAATGATGTTATGTCGGTGGAACAACACTGAAGAGAAGATATGCAAGGTCAAGACATACCTCAGGTGAATACAAAGATAGATTTGATGTCAAAACAGTTTATAGGTGGGATCTTTGGAAAAGTGAAGGATGGATCTTCCTATGAAAAGGACCGTACAATGGTAGTGGGTCGGACTTTGAAGAAGAGGCTAAGTACATGCAGAATTTGGGGCGGTTCCAACAGGGAACCCAAGGTCAAAACCCAAACATAGAATACTTCTACCAGTACAATGATTATCATAACAAGATACATAGAAATTGGAGGAATAAGGACACCTATGATAAAACAAGGGTAGTGCTTATTTACCGCAAGGGCATTGTGAAAGGGAGATCGATAATTCCAGGATAGAAAAAATGTTGTCTATAGTACTCCAAAGAGTATAATCTTTCAGAGAAATATTTAAGATAATGATTGGATGATTTCAAATATTGATCAGTTGGTTGAATCGTACTCCAAATCAATAGAGAAATTAAAGTTTCAGATGAGACATATGTCATCTGCATTAAATCATAAGAGTATAAGAAATTAGATATCTAGTTCTAAGGCTTATGGCCATCACCACAAGCAATGGTAAGTCATTGGCTAACCCAAGCCGGTTACAGAAAGTCCTAGAGTAGTTGAAGATTCAACCACAAAAGTAGATCTGAGGGTGAAGTGAAAGAGATTGAATCACAGGTGGAAAAGAAACCTCTGATTGAAATGGGTAAGACAAAACCAGAGCAGGTGAATGAAATGCCTCGTCCTCCACCCCTCATTCCCATAAAGAATGAAAAAGACAGTAGAAGATGGCTGGTTTCTAAAGTTTATGACCATGTTGAAAAAACTATCTATGAATGTTTCGCTGGTTGGGTGCTTGAGAAAATTCTTGGTTATGCAAAATTTATGGAAGATCTGGTTACTAATAAAAGAATAGTCAGTTTAAAGCCCCAAGATAATATTCATCATTATGGAGCTATATCATCCCGATCTTTGGTACAAAAGAAAGAAGACCCGAAAGATTTCACTATTCTATGTAATATTGAAACATTTTATTTTTCTTGAGCACATGTGATCTAGGGAACAGTATCAATCTGATTCCTTTGGAAATCTACAAGTAATTTGACTTAGGATCCCCTAAACTGATGACTATGCTGCTCTAAATGGATGACCAATCAGTTAACAGAACAACATGAATTTTATTTGATATGCTTTTCAAGGTGAACAACACCTTATATTTCTGGCCAACTTTGTTATCCTCGACTGCAACATTGACTTTGAAGTGCCCATCATTCTGGGTAGACCATTTTTCGCAACTTGAAGAGCTTTGGTGGATGTTGAAAGAGGTAAGATAAAATTTTAATTAAAAATTAAAGAAGTAACTTTCAACATATGAAAATCTATAAAGCATCAATGGGATATAAATATGGTATCTGTTATTGATGTTGAATGTGATGAAGTTAGGGAGTTGCAAAATGATGAGAAACTATTTATCAAGCTTTTGGTAGTAGTTGTATGAATTACAATGGTGAAGGTATGGAAATGTATGAGGAAATTGTAAATGCCTAAATTGGAGTAGCGTCTTACTCATATGAGTCGAAAATCTTAACTTAGACCTACAAAATATGGTGACGCCAAAAGCAATACTATCGATTGAAGAACCCCCAATTTTGAACTCAAAGCTCTCCCAAGTCATTTATAATATGCCTTTTTGGGTGCCAAAAACACTTTGACAGTTATCATTTCTGTACATTTGAGGGACCAATAGGTCACAACCCTAGTCTAAATTTTGACGAAGTTCAGGAAAGCGATTGGTTAGACTTTGCAGATACTATCAGTATTGCACCAAGAATTTGTTTGCATCGTATAAAGATAAAAGTTGACAGTGTTCCTAGAAGAGAACACCAAAGTATACTTAACAAACCTAGGCAAAAGGTGGTCAGAAGGAGATTATTAAGTGGTTAGATACCAAAGTTGCCTATCCAATTGCAAACAGCCTATGGGTAAGTCCAGTTCAGCGTGTACCATATAAAAGAGGCATGACGGTGGTGATGAATGAAAAAAACAAGTTAGTCCCACTACGGCCTATGAACAGATGAAGGATCTGAATGGACTATCAGAAGTTGAACGTCGCTACTCTTCGAGACCATTTTCCTATGCCATTTATAGATCAGATGCTTGATCGCCTTGTAAGTTGGGGCTGGTACTACTTTTTAGATGGCCATTCTGGATATAACTAGATTTCCATATCACCAGAAGATTAGGAGAAAACCAATTTTACATTCCCTTATGGTATATTCACCTTCAAAAGCATGCCCTTTAGATTGTGCAATGTCATTCCTACGTTTCAGAGGTGCATGATGTCTATCTTCTCTAACATGGTGAAAGACTATCTAGAGGTCCTGGTGGATGATTTATCTATAATAGGTAACACAATTGAGGACTGCCTAAATAATTTAGGTAATTCCCTAAAAAGATGCATTAAAGTGAACCTTGTTCTAAATAGGAAGAACTTCCATTTCATGGTAAGTGGGGGCATTATCCTTGGGCACAAAGTTTCGGAAAAAGGTATTGAGGTGGAAAAGCAAAAAGTAGAAGTGATTGAAAAGCTACCACCACCAAATTTTGTCAGGGATGTGAGAAGATTTTTGGGTCATGTAGGCTTTTATAGAAGATTTTTTAGGATTTTTCAAAAATTACAAGCCCCATATTCAAACTCCTTAAGGAAAAAGTAAAGTCCTTGTTCGATGAATCTTGTTTGAAGGCCTTTGATGGGATCAAAAAAAACTAATCATTGCAACGGTTATGGTGGCCCAAATTGGACAAAGCCTTTTGATTTGATGTGTAATGCTAGAGGTGTGACACTTGGAGTTGTTCTTGTGTAGAAAAAGGAGAAGATTCTCCATCCCATCTATTATACTAGTAAATAATTGAATGGATCAAAGAACTACACTGTTACTGAATAAGAGCTACATGATGTGGTTTATGCTTTTGAGAAATTTAGGTCTTACCTTCTCGGTACTAAAGTGGTAGTGCAAACTGATTATGCCAGGATGAGAAATCTCACAGTCAAAAGGGATTCTAAACCAAGGTTAATTCATTGGATACTGATGTTACAAAAACTTTATTTTGAGGTAAAAGACTGTAAAGGGTGTGAAAACCAAGGGCCTGATCACCTTTCAAGGTTAAAGAAGATGGGAGAGAGGAGTTGACATAGAAATTGAAGAAACTTTCCTTGATAAAAGGATTATGGATATTAATACATATATGGATCCTTGGTATGTAGACTTTGACTACTTCGTGGTCAGCAACATCATGCTAGAAGGCTTGAGCCTGTATGCAAGAAGCAAATTCCTCCATGACGCCATAAGATACTTTTGGGATGAGCCTTTCTTGTGTAGGCTTAGTGCAGAAAATATGATATGGTGATGTGTACCAGAAGATGAAATGGGAGGTATTCTTGAGGCATGTCATTCATCCCCAGCTAGAGGGCATTATAGTGGTGCACGGACTACACAAAAAATCCTCCAGTGTGGTTATTTTTGGCCCACAATACACCATGATACATATGAGTTTGTAAAGGCATGTCAGTAATACCAAATGCAAGGAGCTATATAGCGCAAGCATGAACTTATTCTGTTGCTAATCTTGGAAATTGAGCATTTTGATGTATGGGGAATTGACTTCATAAGCCCTTTCATGAGTTTGTATAGCCATAAGTACATCCAAGTGGAGGTTGATTATATGTCTAAGT
Organism: Withania somnifera; assembly: GCA_039654485.1. NCBI lineage: Eukaryota > Viridiplantae > Streptophyta > Magnoliopsida > Solanales > Solanaceae > Withania > Withania somnifera. Next base: position 883 of record JBDJHY010216374.1, on the reverse strand, counting down.
GGTTTGAAGTTGTAGCCTTGCCTGACAATGAGAGAAAGAGAGTAGTGGCTTTCCTTAGAATGTACATCTTTACCAAGTTTGGGACCCCAAGAACAATCATCAGTGATGGAGGTTCTCACTTCTATAATAAGGCCTTCCGAGCATTGTTAGCTGGGTATGGGGTGAAGTAGCAGAAGGTGAAAACACCTTATCACCCTCAAATAAGTAGTCAGATGGAGTTTTCCAATTAACAGATCAAGTAGATACTAGTTAAAACTATGAATTTTACAAGAACATTTGGTCTCATAAGCTAGATGATGCTTTGTGGGCTTACAGAATTTAAAATGTTGATTACTATTCTCCTTTGAAGATGGTGCATGGAAAATCTTGCCATTTATTTGTAGAGCTAGAGCACAAGTCGGTGTGGTCTCTAAAAAGGGTCAACTTAAATTGAAATTCTGCCATAACCTGCGTCAGGACCAAATTAATGAACTGGATGAGTTTCGTACCAAAGCTTATGAAAGAGCATCAATATGTAAAGAGAGAATGTAGAAGTATCATGATCAATGAATTGAGCATAGAGAGTTCAACCCAGGAGATGTAGTACTGTTGTTTAACTCAAGATAACAGTTATTCCAAGGTAAGTTAAGATTCCAGTAGTCAGGTCTGTATGTCTTCACAATAGTTTTCCATCTAGAGCAATAGAACATGAAATTGAAGAGAAGATTCATTTTAAAGTAAATGGACAAAGATTAAATAAAAGTTACGGATCTATAGAAGAAGTCCACGGTTTGGAGAAGGTTTTCCTTGATAAAGTCGAAGTAATTGAGATGATTTTGTCGTTCCATAACACTAACTAAGGCTCTATTAGGAGGCAACCCAAATTAGTGTAATTATTAAGGTG
>JBDJHY010216364.1:0-11298 GCA_039654485.1 Withania somnifera | reverse complement strand
CTGCTTCATCTTATGTGGGATTAGTGTTTATTACTTCTGTTCATTCAATTATCCTTTCATTTGAGGTTACCGGTATATCGACCATGTTCTACACCTATCTTCCTTGATTTCCTTTATTATTGTTATAGTTCACATATATTGTTGCAAGGATATCGGGTACGTTCTTTTTCATTACCTATGATTTTGGTATGTGATTAGCTAGCACTATCAGTTTATGTGACACTTGTTTCATACTTGAGTTACTAGTTTTCTGTATTGTCCTATTTGCTTCTGTGACCGCTTCTTCTTGTACTCTGTTATTTTCTACATTTATTATTGTTATGCGCTCAGTGGGACCTCGATGTCTACTGAGTACGAGTTGCTTTGGCGACTTGTACTCATACTACACTTGCATTTGTGTAGATCCGAATATAGGTTCCCGTCGTGATACACAGACCGCTGTTCATTCAGATTCCATTCACATCAAAGATTCAGGGTGAGCTTGGCATTCAGCTTGATCCTGCTTCCCTTTAGACTTATGTTTTATTGATCTCCATTGTATTTTGAAAACATCTTGATACTGTATTTCCTTCAGTTTTATGATTCTTTACTTAGTGGTTCGTTTGACACTAATATCAAATTTTGGGTGGTTGTTTCCTTTCTTAATTAATTTTGCAAACTTTACTATTTTCATATGACTTTTGATATTCTTCTGTATTTAATGTAGTGGTCCTCCACTTCGGCTTCAGACTAAAGGGTTTGGTTCTCCTACTGGAGGTATAGTAGGTTCCATCATGATTTGTGAAATCGGGTCGTGACATATATAAATAGTGATTAGAGGACTACACATGTCTAATGCATAACGTCAACCAATTTGATAAATAAAGGATGTTTATGGAAAACTGAGATCATAAATGAATGTGTGTAATGCCATAATCCTTGAATGTTCGTCCATATTGACAACACTTTTTATTTCTTCCCAAGTCTTATTTAATTTTCCTTAGTTAAAATTTAGAATAGTATAAAGTCAAACCTCTTCTATTGTAACATACAATTGTATAAATATTAAATTTCCTATAAAAGTCATTTAGGATACTAATTCATAACACCAAGTCCCTGAGGGTTCGATAACCAGCTCGAAAGAGTCACTATATTACTTGTAAGACCACGTACACTTGCGTGTGTGCTTGGAAGCCAATAAGTTTTTGGCGCTATTTCCAGGGACTTGGCAATTAGCAAGTTTATTATTCTTGTAAGAATTTCGTATTGTGCAATTGTTAATGACTTGATCTTAGCAGGTTTTTTTTCCAGGCATTGATTACTGCTAATATGGTACGGAACAAATACTTGGTGGTACCATTTTAGGAACCAGAACATTTCTTACATCAACAACAAAATAATGAGTCATTCTTTTATGCACTTCCACAAGTTACACTAGAACAACCAAAGTTGTAGTGCCTTCTAAAATAAAAGCTGCAAGAACAATCCTTGAGGTGGCTATTCTAAGGCCCACAAATGCTACCTCTGCGATATAAAAACTAGCACTTGGAGGTAGATTTGAGATAAAGAAAATATAGTGTAGCTCTTTCACACTAGCGGGCAGTTTACTGGTCTCTCAAATGAGGATCCGCAACAGCACATTCAGAACTTTCTTGAGATCAGTGACACTTAAATCCCAGAGGGAGTTTCACCAGATTATGTGAGACTCACTCTATTTCCATTCTCCTTGCTTGGTGATGCAAAGTGGTGGCTAGCTGCAGATCCACCAAACTCTATTTCTACATGGGAAGACTTAGCAAGGAAGTTCCTAATTCGTTTCTTTTGATTCGGGAAGACTGCAAGGTTGAGGAGTGAAATCCTAAGCTTTAGACAAAATCCTGGTGAAAATCTTTACCAAGCTTGAGAGAGGTTTAAAACATTGTTTAGAAGTTTTCCTCACCATCAGCACTCTAATAAAGTGTTGTTACATACCTTTATAGAGGCACTAGAGCCAAACTCCAAAATATTACTAGATTCAGCAGTAGGGGAACAGGCCTTGGAGAGAACTTATGATCAGATGTCCACTGTATTGAACGAGATTGCCATAGGTAATCCATACTGGAATGGAGATGTATCAATAAGTAGTGGTAAGAAAAATATTGCATGGGTTATGGAATTAAAGGCGGTTACAACATTATCAGTGTAGATTTCATCCCTTCAAAACATATTTGCACAAGCTTTCGGGCAGCAAACAACAAAAGGCTGCAGTGAATGCAGTCCAATTTCAGGTTTTGAATTGGTGTGAGAAGGTGATCATACATTTGACGTATGCAGGGCCAATCCTGATTTGATTAACTTTATGGGAAATGCACAGAGAGGTGCAGGACAATAATATTATGGTAATACTTACAACTTAAGCTAGAAAAACCACCCAAACTTCTGTTGGGGTGGCAATCAGAATCAATCACAACAAGGGTCCAGGTCAGTAAAGAAACTAAGAGTCAAATCAACAGCAAGGACCCAAGTTTAATCAGCAAACTTATGGTAATTCGCAGAATGTACATCCTCATAATAGTACATAAGAGATGCTTAAAAAATTGTTAGAAGGGTAGGCATATGATAGTTAAAGGCTAGCTAGGATGGAAGTTGACCTGAAAAATCAACAAATGAAAACACAAAAACCATAGAGGAAAATGGGACAAATGACTGTGTCCCAAAATATAAGGCCCCTAGCTGGTCTTCCAAGCAACACATACCAAAATACAAGACAAGTAAATGCAGTGACAAAGAGAACCAGGTTGCAGTTGTAGGAGTTAGTACCTCAAAAGGCAGGGGAATTAAGCAAAGAATCAGAAAGAAATGGTAATGTTGACAGTGGCAACTAAAAAGACACCAATTATTGGGAAGAAGCATCCATTTCAAGACCTCCACCACTATTTCCTAAGCCATTGAAAAAATAGAAAGAAAAAGAGGGGTTCCAGAAGTTTAAAGAATTTTTAGGGCAGGTTCATATTAACTTGACTTTGATTGATGTCTTGTAGGGAATTCCCAAGTATGCCAAGTATTTGAAGGACATCATGGCTAACAAACATCATTTCACTAAACATACCATAGTAGCTCTTACTCAATAGTGCACATCGCCCATTCAAAATAGATTACCCATGAAGAAAAAAGATCCCAATAGTTTCACTATTCAGATTACTATTGGCCAGGATCTCAATGTTCACAGGTTATGTGATTTAGATGCAAGTATAAATCTTATTCCAATGTATTATTTCAAGCAAATAGGTTTGGATAATCCAAGACCCACCATAATTGTTTTACAGTTGGCCGATCGCTCTTTAGTCCAACATCTTGGTATGGTGGAGGACGTGCTGGTGTAGGTGGGATCGTTTATCTTTCCTGTGGACTTCATTATTTTAGATCTTGAGCCAGATCCAGAAGTCCCATTTATTTTGGGGTGTCAATTTCTGACCACTAGTCTCATATTGATTGATTTGGTGGTAGGGCGACTAACTATGAGGGAACATGATAAAGTAGAAGCATTTGATGTTTACAAGGCCTTAAAGTTACCTACAATATATGAGGAATTGTCTGCAATCACATTATTTGATGCAGACAATGAAGTGGTATTACCGATTGTTAGTGATCCACTGCCAAGAGCAATTACAGGTCAAAAAACTGAAGGAGATGTTGAAGCTTATAAGATGATACATATATTAGATCTTGCTAGAGTTTATGCAAAGCAAAGAGAGTATGAGTCACCAAATAGGCCACTTGGGCCTTCTCTAAAGCCATCTTTTGAAGAAGCTCCAAGGTTAGAGTTAAAATTCTTGTCTAGCTATCTGAAGTAATGTTTCTTGGGTAAAGACGTGACCTTGCCGGTTATACTAGCTATCAAATTATCCGAGGCACAAGTTACTAAAGCTCTGGCAGTGTTAAAGAAAAGGAAGTAGGCATTTGGATGGCAAATATCTAATATTCAGGGCATTAGCCCTGCATTCTATATGCATAAAATTTTGATGGAAAATAACTATAAACTAAGAGTACAACAGCAGAGGAGACTGAATCCACCAATGAAAGAGGTGGTGAGGAAAAAAGTAATAAAATGGCTAGATGCAGGGATTGTGTTCCCTATATCTGACAGCAAATAGGTGAGTTCAGTATAGTGTGCCCCTCAAAAGGGAGGCATGACCGTAGTGACTGATGACAAGTATGAGCTGGTTTCTACTAGTACAGTCACTGAGTGGAGAATTTGTATGGACTATCTTAAACTCAAAGAGGCAACTCACAAGGTTTACTATCCCATTTCCTTCATAGATCAGATGCATGATAAACTTGAGGTCAAGATCATTTTTGCTTTTTGGATAGGTATTTGGGTTACAATCGTATAGACATAGCTTCTGAAGTTCAGGAGAAGTCCACTTTCACATGCCCATTTGGTACTTATGCTTTCTGGCGCATGCCCTTTGGGTTGTGTAATGCGCCTGCGACTTTTCAATGGTGTATAACGACTATTTTTAGCGATATGGTGGATGATTTTTTTAAAGTTTTTATTGATGATTTATCAGTTTATGGGGATTCATTTGAAGTGTGTTTACAAAATCTAGATAAGGTCTTAGCGAGGTATGAAGAAACATACTTGATACTGAATTAGGAGAAATGTCACTTCTTGGTGAAAGAAGGCATTTTCATTGGTCACAAGGTGTCCAAGTTTGGTTTAGAAGTTGATAAAGAAAAGACTAATGTAATGCAGAGTTACCGCACCCTGTCACAGTAAAAGAGGTGCGGAGTTTTTTGGGGCACGCAGGGTTCTATCAGAGATTCATTCGTGACTTCTTGAAGATCTCTCGTCCATTGTTTAGATTTCTTGAAAAACGAGGAAAATTTCAAATTCTCCATTGAGTTTTTAAAAGACTTTGACCATCTGAAGTAGGCATTGACTGAAGTTCCTATACTTGTTGCTCCCGACTGAGAGTTTCCTTTTGAATAATGTGTGATGCAAGCGATATTGCTATGGGAGCAGTGCTGGGATAGAGGAAGGACAAGATCTTCCACTCCATTTTTAATGCTAGAAAGGCTCTTGAAACCATTCAGGTCAACAATACATTTACTGAGAAGGAGATGTTGGCATTGGTTTATGCAGTCAACAAATTTAGGGCCTACCTAGTAGGAACTAAAGTGATAGTGTATACCGAACATGTGATGATTTGGTATTTGTTCAATAAGAAGGATGCAAAGCCGCGGTAGATTAGGTGGATCATGTTGCTTTAGAAGTTTAATCTTGAGATTTGAGACCGTAAAGGTTGTGAAAATCAAGTAGTTGATCTTTTATCCATATTGGAAAATTATGTGCACATTGAAGAGCAAGGGAAAATTAGAGAAGAATTCCCCGATGAAAAACTGATGAACTTATCGATACAACAGTTGCCATGGTATACAAATATAGTTAAAGTATTGGATAGTGGGTTTTTTTCATATGGAGACACCAGTCAGCAGAAAAAGCGACTGAGCCATAACTGTAAATTCTATTTCTAGGATGAGCCATTCTTTTATAAGCAAGGATCAGATCAGCTTATCAGGAGGTGTGTGCCATAGTGTGTGATGAATAATATTCTGAATAAATGCCATGCTTCGCCTTATGTGGGACATCATGGAGGGGAATTCACTACACACAAGGTACTTCAGTCAGGTTTCTTTTGGCCTTAATTATTTAAAGTTCTAATGCATTTGTGAAGAAATATGACCAGTGTCAAAGGACGAGGTCAATCTTAAAATGTCATGAGATTCCTTTGAATAATATATTTGAAATTAAGATCTTTGACGTATGGGGTATTGATTTCATAGGCCCCTTTCCCCCATCTCAGGGAAATAAGTACATTCTTGTAGTGGCTGACTACGTGTCGAAATGGGTGGAAGCAGCTGTACGACCCAAAAATGATGCGAGAGTGATACTAAAGTTCGTAAAGAAGAAAATCTTTACAAGATGTGGAACCCCATGGCTATTTTAGTGATGGTGGGTTGCATTTTCAAAATTCATGGTTTAAAGGTTTGTTGAGTAAATATGTGGGTGGCGCATAAGGTAGCCACTGCCTATCACCCCCATACTAGTGGGCAAGTGGAGTATAAAATATGGAGATAAAGCAAATTCTCTAAAGACGGTCAATGCACAAAGGAAGGATTGGGCTGAGAAGATTGATGATGCCCTTTGGGCATACAAAACTACATATAAAACTCCTATCGGTACTTCACCGTATCGGTTAGTATTTTGAAAATCATGTAACCTACCCGTAGAATTAGAGCATCGAGCATATTGGGCTATCAAGAGGTTAAATTTTGACTTCAAGGAAGCTACGGAGAGGAGGATGTCGTAGCTACATGAGCTTAAGGAGCTCAGGCTCAACGCTTATGAGAATGTTAAACTATACAAAGAGAAAACAAAGAAATAGAATGATAAGCAATTAATAAAAAGGTCATTTGAGCCAGGGCAGCTGGGATTGCTATTCAGTTCAAGATTAAGGTTGTTTCTAGGGAAAATTGGGCCCCTAATGGATGGGGATATTCAAAGTTGTAACTATTACGAAATATGGCGCTGTCGAGCTTCAAGATTATAAGTCGGACAAACCTTTTTGGTTAACCACCAGAGGGTGAAGCATTGTTGGCTCAATGTGGATCATGAGATGACATCCATCGATATGGTAGATGTGTGATATTGATTGGTTTGTACCAAAATATTAAATAAAGTGTTACTCGATAGGCAACCTGTGATTTGTATGGTAATTTTAACTTTGTTTATGTCTTTTAATCATTTTTTGATGGTTTTTAGTTACATGAAGATATGGAGGCTTGAAGTTAAGCCGTAGGATGGAAAATATGCTAAAAACCAAGTATGGATCAATCACAATGGCTATCATGATGTGATACATATCGTGATCATCCATTGGAATGCTAGAGTTCTATTACGATACACATCAAGACATGATGCATATCATGATTCAACTCTGTATAGCTGGTAATTCCATCGCTATACACATCACGATATGATGCATATCGTGATGAGACTCTAAATAGCTGGGATTTACATTATGATAGGTATCACGTCGTGATGCTTCTCTTAACAAAATACTGGTTGGTAAAACACTCTATCACGATACAAATCATGTCATGATAGAGTGATTTTATGTTCTGAAAATTATTTTTACCCACCGGATCAACCCGACCCGGCTGAATTATTTAAATACAAACACAAACCTCATTCCCCTTTGTTCCTTCACACTGTACACCCTTAATTTTCTCTAAAAAAACCAAGTCTTTCCCGCTTCTCTGTTCATCCAACTCCATTACTTTTAAAGGTTAAGCGTCTCAAGTAAGTTTTATACTCTCTTCCTTTTTATTTCTATTGGGTTGGAGTTATTGGGCATATGATTCCTTACTAGCCTTAGGCATTGCTGTGCAATTAAACTTAATATTAATGAAAAACTCTTGTTGTTCCATGGATGGTGTTAAAGAAGCAATCTTGGTTATGTTATTATGCAACTCTAGTTTGTAATATGGTGGAGTTGGTGGTGTGAATTATTTCATGATTTCGGGATTAACTTTACTTGAATAAATTGTTAGGATTGATAATGGGGGTGGACCATGAGGTTTCCATGTCTAATGTTACATAGTTGTGTGTATAGATAGTTTATTTCCGTTATTAGGAGTACTTTATGCCTTTGTCTTACTTGTAACATACCTTGCGTTTGATTGTGATATAATGAGTTTGAGTAATGAACTTTGTCACCTTCCAACTTCGCTAATGCACATTGTGAAAGGGAAGTTTGAGTACCTTGAATTTATATGCCAATTAAGAATTTTGATATGCCGTGAAAGAGTTGTGGTGACATGAGATAACTATTAAGTGTGGGGTGGTTTCCACCATATCTCCATTGCATGTTTTATAAAGTATGCGCTATATATGAATGTGCGGTTTAAAATAGGAGTCATAGGATGAAATTTGAAGGAATTAATAGAGTTTCATAAGATATGTGAAGGCATATATCCACAACTTGGACTTGAAATGTAATAGCTAAGGGAAGTCTGATGTACCTTATATATATTGACTGTCAGTTGTGTGGTTCTTCGAACCTAAGTGAGGGGTGGAAAACACCACCCATTAATGTTGTCTTATATATTTCCTGTGGCTATACTAATGTATGCTACTCTCTTGATAGGAGAATGCCTCCAAAAGCTAATAGACCAGTCCATCCTTGGAAAGTTGCAATGGTCAGGTCGAGTTCAGTTCGTGCAAGCTCTAAAAGAGCCTGAAGTACTTCTTCTGAGGAGACACCTTTTGTGGCACCTTATAGGGTGAGGCTTCTCTGATTTGGTAATACTTTTGTAGTGGATTCAAGCAAAACATGGTACAAACAAAACTCAATTACCAGTTACCTCCCCGTCAAGAAGATTGACAGGGCAAGTTTAGTTAAAGAATGCCCCAAAATCTTCACCCATGTTCAGCAGTTGGGTTTGGATTTCATTTTAAAAGACCAAGGTAAATGCAATATCGACTGGTTAGGGATTTTTATGCAAATTGGAATCTGAAAGAAACTGACGAAGTCAAGGTGCTAGGGCGCAAATTCTAGGTGACTGCTGCTTTCGTCAACAACTTATTAAACACTAATAATGAAGTTGACATGGCACTGTTGCATGATTTATGAAGGCACCCACAATATTAGCATATTTGCCACACTTTGTGTGGGGTCAACTCACAATAAAGATGGATTAGGAATACAAGATGCCACGACTCTGCCCTTTCATTTTCACATTTCAATAAAGAAGCCCGCTGCTGGTTGAAGGTCATCAATCATTGCCTGATGCCAATAAACTATTACACCACAATTATCTAGAGTAGGGTGTGCCTTGTGTAGCCTTGATGATAGGTATGGAAATTAACATTGGTAGAGTAATACGGGCTGCTATGAAAAAGGCAAGGTATACCAGGAGGTGGCGATACAGTTTTGCGGGCATGATGACGCTTTTTCTGTGAGGTCAGGATGTTGAGGAAGATCCAAAAAAACCATCTATCCTTCGATTGCTAAAGCTATGGATGTTACCAAGATAAAAGTTGTAGCTGAGGGGTTAGGAGGGTAGAAACTAACACAGCCAGAGTGTAATCCCATGTATGAGCCAAGTTGCGGATTAGCAGTAGGCATGCGTATGAAGAAGAGGTCAACATTGTGCACCTACAGTATCCAATGAAGAAGAATTATCAAATCATGTGTAAGATTTGGCCTGGTTCTATAAAGCCCATAGATGACGATGTACCTATCGAGGATAAGTATGCTCAGGGTGATTCAGATGTAGAAGAAGATAGTAAAGATAATAATGGTGACACCGTGGGTGATGTTGTTGTCCTAGTTGGTGAGGATGAAAGCCTCCAACTCTCAGACCTAGAGGACCTTGAAGAATGACGAGAGAGTTTTTATATCCTTTGCCTTTTATTTTATTTTGTGCACTGGGGATAGTGCTGGATTTTAATTGTAGGGTGAGGGCTATAAATCTTTGGTATGTTGATGGTAGGTGTATGTTGCTTGTATGAAATTTTTTGTTTAAATTCAAATTTTTTATGTTGTAATTTTTATTTTGCTTGTTATGAATTTTTATTTTTATTTTGCTTGTTATTTTAATTTTTATGTTTTCTTTTGAGGTTCCTTATTTTTTATTTCCCGTTCTTTTATAAGGATAGTCCGTTTGATCCGGAGTAGATAGTTAATAGTGTTATTTTTTTTAGTCATAGAATAAAGGAATTTTCTCGACTAGTCGAACCAATGTGCCAAGTGAAGTGAGGATCCTTGCATATTTCATGTTTTGCATCTTTGAAGTGAAATAAAAAGTGTTGCGTTAATTCGAAAATGATCTAGTCCTTCATTGATATGTCTTGTAAAATTTTAGCCTGTTTAGATATAATATCACTAGTCAGCCCCTTTGAGCTTGTAGCCTATTGTTTGGTAGCAGTATTTTTGGTTTGGTCCTTTTGTCGAATCTCTGATTTTTGCACCCTGCTTCCTTTAGCACTGTAGCATAGACTAAATTCTAATTGTTGAATCTGAAGAAAGGGATGGTCAAGTGTAAAAGGTGACCAACAGAAGTGGTTGTGGTGAAAAGGCCCTCTTTGAGAGAATGTGATGTGAAAAAAAGGTATAGAAGAAAAAAAATAAAATTGATCGAAACATTCTTGATATGATGATATAGCTAGTGAATATAATTGAAGAGAGGGCTAAGAATAATAAAGTGAAGAAATAATGGGTGATGAAGTTTAAAAAGAGAAAAGTGCTTAGGGAAGTGTAAGTCACTATGAATAGTTTTCCTATCCGTCCCATAACCAACATTACAACCTATTAGAGTCTTATTTGATTCTAATCAAGCATGCTTAATTAGTGGAGATGTACATAATAGGAAAGCCTATGGTACTTTGTGCATATATGTGAATTCCTTGTAAGTGTGAGAGTTGTGCATAAATTCTAAAAGTCCTTAAGCAATATTCAATTTTATGAATTTATGGGTGTGTGGACTATTCTTTCTTGTGAGGGCGCATTTGGGAAGTCATGGTGTACACAAATGATTGGTTTCATCAAAGTGTCAAGTTGGCCTACAAATCCTAATGTGTTGAGTAATATTGTAGCTTGTGTTCTTTGCCTAGGGATCCAACTTGTTGCTGTTTTGGTTAATGGGTTGACGGGCTTAAATTCCAATTAAGTTGTTAAAACATAACCGGTGTATCATGTAAATTTATTCATTGACCTTTAGGTTGGTTTTGTAATGTGTAAATGATTGTTTGAGGATGAACAAAGACTAAGTGTGGGGTGATGATCTTAGGCATATTTATATGCCTTAGCACCATTAAAGTCCCATGTTTTAACTTAGTTTTGAGAACAATCACGTATTTTTTTGAGTGTCTTGTTTATAGATATGTGTATAGCATTACTAATCCATATGATTAGCCTATTTCAGGTGAATTTGGAGCCTTAAGAAATGTAGAACAAGCAGAAGTGGAAGCCGAAATGATCAGGGATGAATTGTAGAAAAACTATGCCTATCACAAAAGGGATCATGACGCAATGGCTAGCCCATCACGATTGGGATCACATTGTGATCCCCTGTTTATCTTTCCTGGAATTGCTGCTAACTTACAGGTTAAGCTGGGGGCAAAAGAGTCATTTTCTTGAGAGACTATATAACCCTTAAGGAGGCATTTTTGGGGGTGTGTGCAACACTTTGGAGAGAAAAAAGCAAGTGAAGAAGATCCTCGACAACCTAGGGTTACTTTCTATTGCTCAATCCTTGTATTTTTATATTAAA
>JBDJHY010216354.1:0-11299 GCA_039654485.1 Withania somnifera | reverse complement strand
TTCTAGTGGCAAAGAAAGTGACACTTTAACGTCTCAATAGGAGCGATGTTATTAGATCACTATAAAAAGCTACACATAAAATTTTACCATTCAAATTATAATAATTAGAAACTTTAGTAATTGTGTCTGAAATAAATTCTGCATCATGCCGATGATTTTTATCATATAAAAAAGTTAAAATTTATTTTTGAATTATAAAATTACTATCTATCCAATGATAAGTAATGTTTAAATAATCATTTCCATTTACAGCATGAACAAGACCCGATGTTAGAGAAACTCTACATGAAAGATTAAGAAATATGGTACGAAAATAAATGTATATTATCCGTGTAATTTAAAAACATCTGACCAACATATACTTCTAGAAATGCCTACAAACATTGAATTATAAATTTTTTGTATATATAAAATAAATAAATCAGAAGAAGTAAAAGTGAAAGGCAAACAACCTACAACTATCATTTTGGCTATTTTTAAACGGTCCTTTGCTTTATTATAATTTTGAATTAACTTACTGGTTTGTGGATTTACTATATCCTGCTTCAATACGCCTTCCTTAACACTAGTTACTTTGTCCCATTCTACGTTATGCTTAGTTCTACAATGTCTAGTCAAGGTACTCATTCCCCCTGCATTACCCCCACCCCTCTTATGCACAAATACTTTCTTACAAATAACACATTTAACGATTTCAGTTCCTGGTATAGCATCAAAAATTTTTCATACAACACTAGTTTTTCTGGTAGGTCTAGGAGATGCACAAACGTTTCGATTCTAATTATTGTTATTATTATTATTATTATTATTATTATCATTATCATTATCATCATCATTATAATTAAACTAGTCAAAATTAATATTAACATCTCCTTCTAATTCATTATCTTCTTCTATTCCGTAATTTTCTTTCAACTTGGCATAATTCGTATCATGCATAACCCCATCTCCATCATATCTATTTCTTGTTCAGGTTCACTAGCAATACTAGGTGGAGTGACATACATACAGTTATAATTTCTAGTATTACCAGAACCTCTAGTGAAAGTGGATCCTATATTTTTCTTATTACTCAGATTATTTTAGGGACACAAATTTTTAACACTTTTATCCATTTTTCTTAGCCTACACATATTAAAAATTATAATAGAAAAATTTAAAAGCATAAAAATAATATAATTGTAAATAATAAATAAATTTAAAAACTCAAAACTAAAGTAAGAGGGACGATTATACCAAATTGTCGATATCAATTGAGCACTTGAAAGTTGAAAACTTCCACTTGATCACTTGATGTTGCTAATAATTGCTAAATTATAAATTAAGAAATTAATTGAGAACAAGTAGAATACTTTTTTATGTGAAATATTTAGAGAGATTGATAGAGTTTCGAAATTGTTTTGAAAATTGAAAAAAAATTGAAGTGGTATTTCTAGAAAAAAAATTATTATTTTTTAAAAATGGTAAAAATAGTCGTTTTTCCCAACGGTCCAAAACCGCCCAAGCGTTCAGAAAATCAGAGACCCAATGGTTATATTTAAAAATAAACATATTATTTTTTTTAATTTTATGATATGGTTCGGGTTGGATTGACCGGGCCGGATTCCTTAGATCGGATCGGAACTAGACCGAATGGACATGTTACTATACCGTCCGATTTATGTTGCAATGGGTCGGTCCAAATTTGATACATTTTGGCCGATTTTATCGGGTAAGCCAGATGTGACACCCTTAGCTTCAATCCTATTTCTTATTGACTAAATTTCTTGAACGTAAAATCTAAAATAACTTAGGGAATATTTCAATGCACGAAGTGTTGAGAATAATTTACTCTCTTAAGTAATGTTGAGCTTTATATATTGAGAAATTCTTATAAATAATGACATGTTATTGCTATTCTTTATACAACTATCGTCCACCAACTATTTCATAAAGATCATATAATTATGATATATTTTTAAAATCACTTCACTATATTTTATAATAGAAAAATCATCAAAACTTTTTCTTTACTAATAGAAAAATCATCATTTTTTTAAAAATAATACATATATTTAATTATGTATTATTTTCTCATAGTATGATAGCTGATTTTAGCCCTGACTGTATTTCATAAAGACCCGATTTCTCAATTAATGAGGGCACTTACAACCCACCAGAGATGAACCACCCAATAAGTACGAACAACAAGAACATATTGTAATAAAAAGAATATGCATAAATATAAAGGGACAAGAGATAAATGGAAGTCTAATGCAATAAAATATTATCCGAAAACCCGGTATCTGATATATGAGCCACTAATTACGAGTACAAGACTGAAATAAAAGTACAAAATATGTTTCAAATACATTGACAGTAAAAGAAAGATTGACAAGATAAGGTAGACTTAGAATGCCAGGAATCGTCCTCTACCTATGATCAAGATAATCTTCACGAACCGGGGAGTTATCAAGGATCACTCATACCCGGATCTGCACCAAGAAGATGCAGAAATATAGTATGGGTACCAAATAGTCAAAGCAATCCATTACTTAGTAGGTATCTCAGTCAATTGGGCCCATACAAAAAAAATAATAATAAATAGACAGATAAGGGAAGGCATGTCAAAGAATTTAAACAAGTAGAGCATACACGGCATACTAACTCATAGGATATATGCAAGTAAATACCCTAGAAAAATAGCTAACAGTAACAAAGATTCAGGCAAATAAAGGTGAGAAGGTACATGAATCTATGCTCAGCTGATAAGATACCAATAAAAAAGGAATGACTGTATATCGGTAACCTCAAATAATGGGAATGAGAAATAAGAAATAACTACAACATGTATAGAAAAAAGAAAAAGCATAAAAGGAGACAGAATGATATATCCAATTAGAAATAGCAAATAGTACAATAAAAAATTAAAGGAAAAATCCCAACAGCCTTCCATAAGACCGAGGGATACAAACAAGTAAATGTACAATCCCTGCCTTACAAACGACCGGAGAGTACAACCAACAAACAATACTCAAGGGTAGAATATACAAAATGATATGATATGATTGTAGAAATAAATACACAACTGGCAGGACCTATGGAAAGGCTTCCCTCGTATACCTCTACTCCACGTATAGCTCTTCTCCAGTCACATACTAGTCCAGCCATAACAACGTCTAAATTGGTATAACTCAGATAGTTTCTAGTCCTTCATCGAGTCTAAAACTAGTACAAATCATCGATGTATAGCGCCCAATCTTCACCAAATCTAGTAGTATCACAAAATAGTGGTTTTGTCCTATTTTAGCCTTTTACCTTCAAAAACTGGTAAAATTATAATTTAGTATTCATTTTAATCTCATAATACTGAAAATGAATCCACAAGCCCAAGAAAGGTTTCGAAATCAGTGACGTCGGGCTCTTGGCCATAAAAGTTGAAATCAATGAAAAAAAAATAGTTTTCATAAAGATGTCAAGCACAATCACAAATAATATATCACCACAAGTAATACTGGCCATGCAGAGGTTCGATATCTACAACAATCATAATCAGTCATAATATACGAGACTCGTGGATAGTTCTCATAAATCTCACCATCTATATTACAGATACAATATATACCACGCAGAATTACATGATAATCTACAATTACAAATGCAATACAAAAACATAGCCACGAAGCGGACAGGGTCAGGGGTGCAAAATATAATAACCCAACCCAAGGATGGATACTTAATATAATTATTTTCCATAATCCAAAATAGGTATGCCATAGACTACCTGGTGTCCATAGTAAGCTTGCAAATATCGGAAGAAAGTAGTCCGAATAGCTTCAACAACTCCAAAAATGCACCAATGAATCCAAATGATGAAAAAAGTAGAAAAATAATAATTTACGCATTAATATGAGTCAAATGATACCCATAAAGCTTTAATTATAGTCGGAGTCAAAATCCTAGTCAAAACGGGCCTACGAACCCACAAACTCAAAACTCCGAAAATAGAGATCAAAATGTTTCCCACATCAGAGGAAACTCACACCCAAATTTTAAAACTAAGACGGCAATAATCAAGTTAAAATCAATGGAGTAAAGTGAAGAACAAACTCTGAGAAATATTAAAATTTTGGATGGAATTTTGATAAAATTTGAGTAAACTTACCAATAATCGAAGAAAAGATGGTAAGAAATAATCCCCAGTGCTAATCCAAACCCAATCACTAAACCTACTACAAAAAGTTTCACAGAGAAGACTTTAATGGAAGAAAATACAGATTTCACCATGGGAGCTTGAAGTAAAGAAGGAAACTTGCACACAAACTAAGAGAAAAGAGTGATGAAGGTCCAAAATTAGCTCCCCACACTAAATATCAATCAAATATACAAGAAATAAGAATAGAAATATGAAAATAGTTGAAGAAATATGACGTTGGAATTGATTGGGCCTTTAATTACCGCCGAGCCCAGTGCAGCGCTATTGGCGTTAGGTAGTTCAACTGCTATATAAGGAGGGATTTACTCAGCGCTGATCACGCTAAAAAGTCACGATTACTCCTGGGGATCCAATTTGACCAGCTTTGTCAGCGCTGACATAGCGCTAACGCACTAAGTCAAGGACCTAGAGACCAACACTGTCAGCGCTAACATAGCGTGATAGTGCTAAAAGGGAATTTAGCAAATTGATGTGATCGCATCATACTAGCACGATTGCACTAAAGAACTGAAAGGTGCACCAGTTTTAATAACCTGCAACTTTTGAGAATTGGTATTTGAGCTTTCGAGCCTAATCAAAGCCTAATACACATGAACTAGATATGTTAATTGCATGGAAATGACATTTGGGGTTCAATAGTACAGGCAAAATTTCAATCCGAGATTGTTTTGATGAAAGTTTGAATAAAGTCGACTCTAGGCCTAAATTACAAAATATTTCAATTGAGTACTCAAAATGGGCTCGGTTGGCCCGAGACCTGAACGAATAGCTCACCTAACCCACATCGATATTTTGGAGCTAATAACATAGTCAAATTTTCAATCCTAGGCTCCGATCACTATATGTAAACCGAGGCCAGAATTTTGAACTCCAATATTCATAAAACATACAAAATCAGATAAAATCACAACCAAAGACTCCAGTCACAAGCCAAGAGCTTTTTAGACCAAAATCTAGGTTTTAGAGGTAAGAGAACTGCCAAAATTTTATTGCGAGTCACAAATATTGACCGAAGTCAATAATTTCACTAGTAAGGTTGTATATAGGGAAAAAATATAAAAACCAAATGAGTGATCTGAGAAACGAACCACCAGTCTCGATAAGTCACAAATGACTTAGGGTCACTACTGGAAAGATCTAAGATGCAAAAATTTCAAAAATGCAAAAAGGACCATAAAGGTAATACAATATCTACTATTAAAAAAGACTTTCATCCCCAAAAGTCAGAAGAACGAAGTAATTAAAGGCACAAACAACTATGATACTGAAATCTCAACTCATTCTAGATCTCCTAAGTATATCCTCCAAGGACGATCCCTCTACCGAACCTTAAATAGGAATTTCATGGACCTCAAATTCTTCACCTCGCTAGACAAAAAATGCATCGAATTCTCAAAAACATATAATCCCTCATTAACCTAAATAAAATCAACGAACCACATGCGACTCCCCGGGATGTACCTCCTCAACATAGCATATGGAAAATCAGATGCTTCGAAAGTATCGGAGGCAAATCTAACTTATATGTAACATTACTGATACGGTCGAGTATCTCAAAGATCCAATGTATCAGGATGAAGCTTGACCTTCTTCACGAACCTCATCACACCCTTTATGGGTGATACCCACAAAAATACCTGATCACTGATACTAAACTCCATTGCATAGTGTCGATGGTTTGAATAAATCTTTTGTTTACTCTAGGCTGCCCGAAGTCTATCATGAGTCAGACGAACTCTGTCTAAAGTGTCCCCAAGAAAATCTATACTCTGAAGTCTAGACTCAAATCCATCAAACCAACCAATTGGAGAACCACATCATCTACCATATAAAGCCTCGAAAGAAGCCACCTAAATGCTAGAGTGGTAACTGTCATTATCATAAAACTTTACCAAAGATAAGTGTTGATCCTATGAATAACTAAAATAAAAAACACAAGAACGTAACATGTCCTCCAGGACCTGAATGGTACTCTCAGAATAACCATCCGTATAAGGATAAAATGCTATGATGAGATGAACCTCAGTACCCATACCACATTGAATATCGATTCAAAACTGAGTACCGTGATAAAAAATATGAAACCAGAATACCAAGGGATCTAACCACCCGCTCAAGGTAGATATGGGTAATTTTCTTTGCACTATAAGAAGTGTAAACCAGAATAAGGTGCATAGACTTAGTCAGATCGAAAATAACCCAAATAAAATCATGACTGCAAGAAGTTTGAGTTAAGATTGAAATGAAATCCATAGTGATCCGTTCCCACTTCTACTCGGGAATAGGAAACCACTACATTAAACCACTCCCCATCTTTGGTTCTCAAACTTAAACTACTGACAGTTCAAACATTGAGACACAAACTCTGCAATATCCATCTTTATCTTACTCCACCAATAAATCTTTCTCAATACCTATATATAGTAGCTGCACCTGAATGGATGGAATATCGAGAATAATAGTCCTCTTGAAGGATCAGCTGAACCAAGCCTCCAACTCGGGGAACATAAATTTGACCCTTAAACCTCAAAATACTGTCAGAATCCAAGGTAGCTCTATGGGTCTCACACTACAACAACCTATCATGAATAGGAACTAAGTCTGGATACTCAAATTGGCATTGCTAATCTGATCAAACAACATAAAAGGGCCTCAATACTAGAAACAACAAGATATGAATCTAAATGATCAAGTATAACCAATTTGTTAGACAAAGACTAGATTTCTAAGGCTAACAGAATCTCAGAAATTGATAAAGAAACCAAGATACCCATATTAATTGACTTCTGAATAAAGGCATCCGCTACCACATTTGCTTTTCTAATATGATACAAAAATTGTAATATCATAGGCCTTAAGAAACTCAATCCATCTCTGTTGGTGAGCATTAAGTTTTATTTGACTCATAATGTACTAAAGATTACGGTGATCGGTGAAAATCTCAATATGAACCCCTTAAAGATAGTGACTCTAAATCTTAAGTATGAAAACTACCATTTCTAACTTCAAGTCATGAGTGGGGTAGTTACGCTTGTGTGTCTTCAGCTATCTTGAAGTGTAATCAATAACATGACCTTGTTGCATCAACACACAACTAAGACCAACACCAGAAGCATCACAATATACCAAAAACTCTGACCTTGAACCATTAAAGTCAACACAGGAGAAAAAGTCAAAATAGTCTTAATCCTATGAAAACAACCCTCACACTCATCAAACCACTATAAAGGAACCTCCTTTATAGTCAAGTTGGTCAACACCATTGTGATGGAAGAGAAATGCTAAAAATATCGATGGTAATACCCAACAAGCATAATAAAACTATGAACCTTGGTAGGAGTGGCCTCTCTTGGCCAATCACAAACAGCTTCAACATTAGTCAAATCCTCCATAATACTCTCTTTGGACACCACATGTCAACGAAATGCAACTGACTCACCCAAAACTCATACTTTGAGAACTTGGCATAAAGTGGATGGTCTCTCAGAGTCTGAAGTGCAATCCTCAAGTGCCTCTCATGATCCTCTCCACTCCAGGAATAAATCAATATGTCATCAACAAAAACAATCATGAAGGAGTCAAGATAGGGTATGAACACATGGTTCATCAAATCCATAAATGTTGCAGGGGCATTGGTCAACCCAAAAGACATCACTAGGAACTCATAATGACCATAATGTGTCCTAAATGCTATCTTAGGGATGTCCTATGCCCTAGTCCTACATTGATTGTAACCAGACCTTAAAGTTTTTTTAGAAAAGATAGCAGAACCCCAAAGTTGGTCAAATAAATCATCAATCCAGGGCTGGGATACTTTTTCTTTATCGTGACTCATAAGCTACCAATAATCGTTATACATGTACATGGAGCCCTTTTTTATCTTCACAAAAAGAATAAGAGCACCCTAAGGTAAAAAACTAAGCATGATAATTCCCTTATCCAAAAAATCCTAAAGTTGAATCTTAATCTCTCTCAACTTCTAAGGTGCCATACGATAGGGAGTAATATAAATGGGCCTAGTGCCTAGCTCTAACTCAATACTAAAGTCAATATCTTGCTCAAGTGGTAGGCCAGTAAGGTTGATCGAAAACATATCAACAAACTCACTAACTACATGTACCAACTTAGGAGACGAAGTATTAGCACTAACATCATTAACATATACAAGATAGGTAAAAAAACATGCAAAACTTGAAGGATATCCTGAAGGTAAGAAATGATTCTTCAAGGTATCTGACTAAACAAACCCTGCCATATGATCGGGGATACACCAAGAACAACTAAGATCATGGTCTTGGCATAACAATCCATAATCACGCAATAAGGGGATAACCAACCTTCTCATAATATAATATCATAATCAACCATATCCAACAAAATAAAATCAACCAAGGTCTTAAAATCCCCAATAGTCACAAAAGAGGATCTCAAAACATGATCCATTACTAAAGAATCACCTACTAGGGTAAAGACAAATAAAAGCACGACAATGACTCACTAGAAAAACTCAAATATGGAGCATACTATGAAGACACATAGGAGCATGTAGATTGTGGATCAAATAAGGCCAAAATAGGCTGACAACACACAAAAATAGTACCTATCACTTGCACATTAGAGGACTCTACCTCAGGTCTACCTGAAACAATATAGAAATATCGATGACGACCACCCTCACAACTATGCCCCTATTTGGTTGGAGTACCATCACCTCTACCCTAAGGTGGCACTACCTAATATGGCTACACTGGAATAGGAGATTGCTTCACAGGAAACTGAGAAATAGTCTGAAAGCTCGCTAAGGGCAATCTCCAAAAAGGTGGACCATAGAAACAAACTCATAACACAGTCCTAATGTCCTACTCTGTTAGGTAGAACCAGCTATATCAGAATGGCTATCACAGCCTAATGAACTCAAAGTAACACCTCTCAAAGACTGAACTAATGACTAAAACTCATAAGCATAACTTTAAGAACCACTGTTAGAAACCTGAAAGAGATGACTAGACTATCCTTATGCTGTTGTAAGGAGGGTTCTTACCACAAGATCTTAAATCTCTACCTCCAAATCTAGATCTATTAAACCTGACCTGACGATGGGGCCTCTTCTCCTTACTACCTCGGACATCACGGCTAAGGCTCTCAAATGGACAGGTATGCTCTCATATAGCCCAGAAGATGCCTAGTGACAACTAAAATATATATTGTACAATGAATATCAAAGTCCAAATCAAACACAAAACAATGAATTCTCTCCTCCTCAGTTGATATCAAATTAGCCCTATATTTAGAAAACCTATGGAACTGGGCCTCATATACATCATAGTCATAGAACCCTTTTGAAGCCTAATGAACTCCTCCCTCCACCTATCCTGATCAGTGTAGGATATGTACCACTCCAAAATGGCATAATGAAAAGAGCTCTTAAGTAAGGGGAGTAGGATTGACTGACTAGTAGTAGAAAAATACCTCCACCACTGTTTGGCCAGGCCACTCATTTGATAAATAGTAAAATTAACTCCACGAGACTCCAATGGTCTGAGGTTATGCAATCCCTCTTATCATTTTACAATAAAGTCACAAGCATCCTCACTCATGGTACAAATGAACCTGGGAGGATACAATCTCAGAAACTTACCTAAAGCCTTCTGATCTGAATTAGGCATAGTCAGGTAATAAGGCATGGGCAGAAAGACTAAAAGAAGTGGAAATACTGGTGCTAAAGAAGTATAAGTCTATGATGAAGGCATCTAAATTGGATAGGCTAAAATAGACGGTGGTCCTCCCAAACCAAAAGAACTCAGAGCTGGTGGTACTCCCAAACAAAAATAACTCAGTGATAGTGGTACTCCTAACCATAAGAATTTAGGGCTAATGAGTGGACCTTACCTACCGGCTGACCCGACATAACTAAATTCTATAGTATAAAACCCTCATGTCTAGAGTAATAACTAGAACTGAAGATGGTATAGGTGAAGACAGAGCTAGTCTCTGCACCTCTGGTGGCTACTAAACTACTATAGGATCAGTCTCAATATCTGAAGCACTGACATGGGAAGAAGCTGTAATGAGCGTCGTTACTTTGCATGACCTCAACCCTTACCACGTGCTCAGCCTCTAAATAGATCTTTAACTAGTTGTATGACAAACAACTCATCTTTTGCTGCTACCGATGATCATTTACTTGCCATCTACAAAATATTGAACAGGAAAAAAATGAGATTCCAATAGACCAACAAGGATTTAGCTCTTGACAAAGAAACAAAAGATGATGAGTTCCTAAAGATGCCACTATAGACTCCTAAATATAGGATACAAGCGTTATCGTACTCGATCCATAGGAATCTACTAGACACTGGCTTATGTATGAAGGATACCAACGAACCTAGTATTCTGATACTAATATTTACAATCCTATTTTAGGTTATGATGACATCTACAACCCATAGTAGGAAAACCAAGTAATAACTACGAATAACAAGAATATAATCTAATAATCAGAATAATATATATATATATATATATATATAAAGGGGAAAAGGGTAAGAAAAGTCTAATATAATTAAATATTATCCCAAAACCTTGTATCCGATACATGAGACACTAAGTATGAGTATAAGATTGAAATAAATAAACAAAATCTATTCCAAATACATTGACAATAAAAGTAAGATAGAAAAGATAAAGTAGACTCTGAATACTAGGAACCATCCTCTACCACTTATGAAGATAATCTTCACGAACTAGGGAGTCAGTGGGGACTACTCATACTCGGATATGCACCAAGAAGATGCAAAAGTGTAGTATGAGTACCAAATAACTAAAGCAATCGGGTACCCAGTGTGTATTATCAGCCGACTAGCCCATATAAGAAATAAAAGTAATAAATAGACATTTAAAGGAAGGTCGGTCACAAAAGTCAAACAACTGGAGCATACACTGAAGACTAACTAATAGAAAATAGGCAACTATATACCCTTGAAGGCTAGCTAACAATAAAAAATATTCAGGAAAACAAAGTTCAAAACGTACCTGAATCCATACGCGGTTAATAAGGTACCAATAAAGATAACAAGAATGAAGGTAGACCAATAACCTCAAATA
>JBDJHY010216343.1:0-11299 GCA_039654485.1 Withania somnifera | reverse complement strand
ATTGTTGTTCATCCTTATTATCAAAAATCTGTCTTTAGCCTCTACAACTCAAAATCAAGTGGTGATACCAGCCCAACCCCAATGCACTCTAATCGAAGTCATAGGCCCAACCTCTCATTTCATGAATGCACAACATATCACCAAATATATATCCACATAGGTCCATATAATATAAACATCCTATGTCATGCACAGATATCTCTAATCAATTCCTCAGTCACGGTACTATATCAATCAGATGCCAAAATATAAATATCAATATGGAATAAACGAAAGAATGACATAAGATCCCTATATCCACCTAGCTACCCAACCCACGGATGCTATTTAATATAGTAATTAAAGCTATAAGGCCAGAGATAGCCCTACGGAGCCTACCTATCATCTGACAGTAAAGCACTTCAAATCACCAAACTTACTCCGACTGACATCAAACGTCCTCCATATAATATGAAACTTGTGTCAATGTATTATATGTATTAATATGAGTCTAACAGTGTATTTTATACTAAGTCCTAGACTAAGCCAAAAATCGGGCCTAAAACGAGCTTGTAGGGCCCGCTTGCTGAAATTGAAAATAAATTTCACTACGGGTTTCCCAAAGTTACTAGGACCTCATGCTTCAAAATTGAGCACAATTCGAGTGAGGGAAGGGCTTCAAAACAGCCTAGAAAGATTTGACCCTAACGGAAATAAAGATTCAATCTTTATGAATTAAACAACGGAATTACGGTGTATTAACGATTCTATAAACAAATATACTAGGGAAATAAAGAATTACGCCATAAAATATGGATTGTGATATGATTTTATTAACTTCATCAATTGGGGTTCATTAATGGAGGAAATCAAGAAACTTAAGAATTAAAATAAAGAAAAGTTACCCTAAAAAGCGAAGGAAATCGAAGAGCAACGATGAGGGAATTTTTCTTAGCCTTGGAATGATGTTTGGGAGAGGTTTTTTGCTAAAAAACGAGTTAAAACATAGAGTTTTTTCTAATAAATCAAGTAAGGGGTCGTGTAGGAGTCTTTATATGACTGGCAGACATTTTTCTCTTCGCGATCGTGTCTAAAAGTGTCACGATTGCTAAGAGTACCTAAAATTGGTCATCACGATCGCGAAGGGCAATGCCTGCACCAGAAAACAATAATTTCTCAGAATTTGCAAATGGAATTTCAAAAATGAAATGAGTCCAAATTTAACAAACCATATATGTTTTTTTGAGTGGAAAACATACTCGGACTCAACAGAATTGATGAATATGACATCGGAGGTCATTTGAGAAAGTAAGACCCCCTACCAAGCCTTAACCAAAGCTAGAAAGTTTCTAACTTTCCACAAAATGACTCAAATCGAGCACAAACACCTTGGAAAGCATACCTTGATCCACCTAGCCTAAGTTCACCATTCCGGAGATGATGTAAGCGTCATAATTCCAATCTACAACACAATACCACCAATGCTCAACTTTAGGCCTTAAACTTAACAAAAATCCACAAAAGAACATATATTGCAAACGAAAACTCCAAAGCACAAACTGAAGGTCAATCTTGACTTTCTTTGGCATAGCGGAGCTAACGGAACTATCAAAATTTAATTCTGAACTAGTCTTGAAGGAAAGTTGACTTTGGTCAATAAGTACTTAGTTTTAGGCTATAAAACAGGGAATTTGAGATATCTCTCAACTGAGTTTCTATGGATCCGAACTACCGGTCCCATTAAGTCATAAATGACTTAGGGAAACTACTGAAATGCTATAGAATGCAATATGTTGTGTATTTATCGCAAAAGACCATGAGGGTCATCATAACGTCTGAACCCAAATCAATACCTGACCCGGCCCACACTTCCTATTAACTCCCATAACCCCTCTTATTTCACACTTAACAGCAAACTATATGAACCCTAACAAAGCTCTCTAGTCGTCGCCCTATTTTCCTCTTCTACCTTGGTGATTTCAAGCTCAAAATCAGAAATTGAAGACCGTTAGAGGGTGATCTCGGTGTTCTCTTAGCTATACAAATTTAAATGATAATATTTCTTCAATTTTAGATTTTTTTTGTTTTCTATTTTTCATCCAAAAAATAGTACGAATTCGTACATTTTATCCATCCTAGCAACCTTATCAGTTTGGGGCACAAAATCCTCAGATTTCCAATCTATAAATACCCACTCTCATTCACTATTTAAAGTAGCATATTTTGGCTGAGAGAACCCCAAAATTTTGGGATTTACTGGCTAAGAAACTTGAGTTTTCTTTCACGATTTCTTACACTCAGAAAAAGGGGAAAATGTCCATGAGCCTTTGGATCCCTGAACATTTCGGGAACTAGAGGTTATAGTTAAATTTTGTCTAGAGTTTTCTTGTTGGTTCTAGCAAAAATTGAGTGAAAATTAAAGGAAGAAATCATCCTTGAGCTCGTTGTCTCAATTCACTACCCGTGAAAAGGTAACAAACTTAACTTGTTCACTTTTGGACTGTTTCAATAATCTTTGCTAAGCTGGTCACTACTGATTGTTTTTTTATGCTTTAAATACCTATGTTGAAGTAGAAATATGTAGCCTAAAGTGTTAAACTTGCTTCCTTTTTTGATGTGATGACGAACTAAGAGCATTATCTGATAAAAATGCATGTATCAGTGTTCGATCTTTCTATATATTGGTCTTGTTTATCTTCGTTTTTTAAAATTAGAACGAGATGAATTATTTATCTATTTTTGTGCTTGTAGACTTGGAATAGCTATTTCAGGTATAGTAGACTGCCCAGTTGAACGCTCAAAAAGAGGAGCTGGTCGTCTAACGCAAAAAAAACCTGATTCTAACGTAAGTACAATTACTTTTTTTACAAACATTGTACCAATTATATAAGAATCGATTATATTCTTATTGATTGGTTCTGCATAGAAAGTCTCATTGAATTATGAAACTTATAATAGTGATTTTCATTTTAATTTTTTATAAATTAGCTTTTAGTTAGTATTCTTTAGTTACTGAAATTATTGTGCAAATCATTGGATCACTTTCTTATGTGTTGAAGTGCTGAATTTTTTGTTAGAATGTTTTAGTTGTAATAGGGATATTGGATGTAGCTTTTATGATGATTTGTAGTTTTTGTATGGATTGGTTGGTGATAGGTTTTCAAAATCATAAAACTTAATATGGTATTTTTACTTTTGGTTGGTATTCTTAAGTTATTGAAATTATTAGGTAGATCATTGGATCACTTATTTTGTTGGTATTGTTTAACTTTGTAGTAGAACATATGAGTTGTAATTATGATATTGGTTATATTTTAATTGTTTGTGAGTTGTAAAAATGATGTTGAACTTCTCAATATGTTGTAGTGTAAATGTTTCACGAACTGTTGCTTTTATTTCGGTGATTGCATAATAGAACATGTGGATGAACTTGCACAAATGTGAAGGAAGTGAGGAGGACTACTTTTTCTATGGTTTAAAAGTATCGTCTTTTGTCTGTGATCAATATGTTAAAATATTGTACAAAATTATGGTGATTGTTTTGTAGTTTTGTTGACACTATGGTGATTGTTAAGTAGCGAGTAAATTTTTATTGGATGAGAAATTATGTATTTTCTTTATACATTTAGTTGGATTTTAGTACTTTTGAATTTCTTGAAATATTTGTCATTTCGTTTAGTATTTTGGGATAATAATGACCACAATTTTTGTCATAGAAAATAGTCAAAATTGATTTTTGATTGGTTTTATTGACCACTTTTTAATCACTAATAATAGTAAAAAAATAACACAACAGGATTTGGTGATCACTTTTTTGGTCACTAACCGTGCTCATGATAGGTCTTATTGACCATATTTTTTGTCACAAAAATTGGACACCAACAAATTGCATCTATTTTTATTGACTACAATTTTGGTCACTGAATATGGTCACTAAAACTTTTGTTGACCAATTTTTTAGTTACTAATCGTGGTCACAAGTTAGTTAATAGTACATAGGTTGGTGACTAAACGCAGTCATTAAAATTAAATGACTTAAACTAATTTTGGTGACTATCAATTTGGTCACTAAATTTTGTTATTAAAAGCGTTGAGCGAGCCCTTATTGGTAAAGACTATACCTGGTCACTAATTTGGCACCTTTGGTGACCGAACACGACATTTTGGTGACTGAAATTTCATCCCTTTAGTGATGAAATTTTCTGGTCACCAATTCGTGACCAAATGTTTCGGTCACTAATTTTGACCTTTTAGTGACCACATTAACAAATTGGTCACTAAGTACCTATAGTGACCGAGCATTAGTGACCAACCGGTAACCAACTTTTTTTGGTCACTAAAGCTATTTAATGACCAAAATTTGACTTTTAGTGGCCAAAATCAGTTGTCACTAAAGGTTATTTTTCTTGTAGTGATTTAAGTATCATTTTTGTTTATATGTGAGAATGTCTTGCTATGTGGGATATTTGCATGAGGTATCATTTGATTACTCCTTCCTTCCCTTACTTTGAGATTACCCATATACCGTCCATGTTCCCTCTTGTTCTACTTATCCAGATCTTAATTAATTATTGTTGTTGTTTACATATTGTAGCAAGGATTCCCGGTACGTTCTATTCTTTTGTCAGAGATCTTGTTCTGATGTTTTAGCTAGTGAAGACATTTCTATCTGTTTACTTGATTCTTATTTGAGTAGCTAGCTTCCATGTTGTACTATTTGCTTTTTTGACCTTCTTTTCTTGTATTTCATTATTTACTGCTTTTATGATTGTTATGTTCCTAGTGGGCCCTCGAAGCTTACTAGGTATGGGTTGCTTCGGCGACTTGTACTTATACTACACTTGTTCCCATGGTACAGAGACAAGTACTAGCACCCGACATTGATTTACGAATTTTCATTCATGCCTACTTGCTGATACTTTTAGCGATACAGGGTGATCTTGGCATCCAGTTATTCCTTCTCTCTTCGAATTGACTTGTGTCTATTGTATTTTCAAAGACATACTTATATTAGAATTTTGTATATACTCTATACTTAGAGGCTCTATTTTATTTACACTGATACCGGGTTTTGGGAGTTTAATGATTTTGTTATTATATTCATTATTTTGTCATATCCTCTTTCCTTTATAAAATGTTATTATACTTGTACATTCTACTATTGTTGATTGTAGCCCTCCTCTTCAACTTCAGGCTATAGGGTTGGCTCTCCTACTAGTGGGATAGTAGGTGTCATCATGATCTGAGAAATCGGGCCGTGACAATCATATTCCACCTGGTATTGTCTTTTCTGAACTCAAAAGTAGATAGTCATACAAATCTTTAACTTTAGGTCAAGGATCAATATATTATGTCCCACTTCTCCGGTGACCATGACATAATCTTAAATACCTTTAACCCTTTGATGGACAATTCTCGTGTTCCTTTCCTTAATTTATTTACCAAACCTTTCCTTTGGTCAACAACCATGAACTTACCTTATACTCTAACCATAAACTCTGAATTGAATACCTCATAAGGCTCAGCAATATCAAACTGATAAACTTTGCAACTCCAAATCATGTAAAAGTCTTTCCAAATGTTCTATAATTGATGTGCTTAGCTATTCCTTACCTTGTCAATCCATACCTTGGCATAGCTTATTACCACGAATGTAGACTTATAATGAAAAACCTAAATTTTGATGCAAACCAAGTTGACCACTACCCTTACTATCAGCGTCATCATATTACCTAAAGATTTCATGAAATTACATACCTTAGCTTACCAATCAATCATCTCTTTATCGACCTTGTCATACGCTCAATTTGGAATATAAACTTTACCTATTACCAAATTCAAAATCAATGTGGAGCTTATCAAATATGTGACCCAACACCTGTATATTGTTTTTTTGAAGCATATCCAACACTTTATAACCGAACTAATGTACACATGACATTATTACTAACCCGAACAAGACAAATGAAGTCACATCATCCAGAACCCAAATCTCACTTTTTGAAGATGAACCCTTAGCTTTTCCAATCAAAATAATCATCCTTATTCTTATTTCTAATTTTCATGTTACATTCCACTAAAACTTTTCATTATAAGATAAAATTCCATCAAATGTACTCGGGGAGTATCTCGAAACATCATATGCCATTCCATATAAACTAAACCGGTCACTATAGTAATAACAAACCTTAAATCCTAGGTATCTGAAAGACTTCCGTTACTTTACTAGAGTCCATTAGTAAAAAATAACCTTTCAAGATTAGCTTTATCATATGTATAACCCATCGTAAGGTCTTCTTACCAATCCCACTTAGCCCTGGTCATCCGCAAAGTCGATCTTATCATTGATATAATGCCTTAAACCCAAGATATATCGGTCAAATCTTGTGAATTAACCAATTTCTACATATACTTTCTTGTTAACATTCTCAGTTAGTTTTACAAAGGTGTACTTTTTGAAACCTCCTTAGTCCATAAGCTCATCATTATATCATTAATCCACTCCTTTTGGTCCACAACAATACCACCATTCCTTGATGAGATCTCTTAATTGCACATCTCAACCTGAATGCGAAAATATTTAACATTAATCCACTGCTATAACCTCCTTTATAGATTGATGCTTAACTTAGGTATTCATTGTAATAACTAGTTGGTTCCTCAAATTAAAATGAAAACACAAAATTTTATTATTCGAACAAATGAAATAGCTGATAATTCCTTAGGTACTCAACCTTTATACTTGTTAATTCATGTGTTCTATTCCCATCCATCTCTTGTAGTACATTATGGAAGCCCACAAGATCCAACACTAGGATACCACATAATTATCAAAAAGGACATAACCGGATCACACCATAATTTTTTTCCCACCAAGTAACCGCAACACATTATGAGCCTCACTCAATCTAAAGCCCAAGGTAATTTGTACCTCTTTATAAATTCATGTCTATATCAAAGGCAATAAATCTCATGACCCTAGCTAAGTAAACACTTGTACCTTTGTGATAACCATATCATAAAACTTAAACGATTATCATTCTCTTTATTGTACCGATAATAAATAGGACAAAATTTATATTCCTTATACAAACCTCAAAAGTAGTCGTACCACCTCAATATTCAACATAAGAAACGCTCTTCCAAACCTTACAGCAACCACCACTCTTTTACCTTGTATGTTGGCCCTTCACATATTTATTAAAATAACGATATAA
Source organism: Withania somnifera (assembly GCA_039654485.1). Taxonomy (NCBI): domain Eukaryota; kingdom Viridiplantae; phylum Streptophyta; class Magnoliopsida; order Solanales; family Solanaceae; genus Withania; species Withania somnifera. Next base: position 4,103 of record JBDJHY010216343.1, on the reverse strand, counting down.
GGACCTATCCTAACATCGAACTGATAAACTTGATACTATTCTCACCCCTTGTGACCATAATAAATTTTTTTTAACTTAGTTGAAGAAACACCATCCTCATCATACAATAAGCAATCCATTCATGTTATGACGAACTTTATTAATTGTAATTTATAAGGTTAACATGCTCATCACTCAGTTATTCCTTTTGTTGTGCCACTCGCAATTATCAAACCATTTATAGTACCGTGTTTTCCACATGGGATCTTCTCACAACCGTATAACTAATCATAAAAGACAAGATGTTCATGGAGTTCTTCAAGCCATTTTCCATCTTTCCGAAGGAATATCCTCGAAATGCATCATTGAACCATAACCTTACTCCATCAGTCTTCAAATCACAAAATAGTCCAAATCTAGATACGCACCCCTTATATAAGCCTACTACTTGCTCTTCGAACCAAGCCTCACACCCAATTCACATGATCAAACCTCAAATAGAAATGAGCTAATCCAAGAACTAACAAAGACTCCATATCCAAACAGACAAACCAAGATAGGGGAGTGAAAATTGAAAGAAAATATTTGCTAGAATTTTTGTAGCCTCTTGAATATAAGTAACGGACGTCTCTGCAATGATCCGCGATATTCTACTAAACTTTGACTTATACATAGTGAGACCTACAAACCTAGAGCTCTAATACCAACTTGTCACGATTTAAAACTTTATCGTGGTGACACCTTTCCTAACCTACCTAGAAAAGTAAGCCTACACATCATTACAAGGGTAAATGCAGAAAATAAATAAGTTAGAGAGAAAAAAAAGGTTCAATATACAAAAAAACCAGTCAAAATACCATCCTAAAATTAAGAGTCACTGTCTACAAGTCTCTAAGATAGAATAATATAAATTCGATAAAGTATATAAGTCTTAAATGTCTCAAAACCCTCAAGTAGCATTGAAGACATAAACATAAGGGAGTATGTATAGTATGCTGGATGATAAAGACATTACAAAGAGTAAAGTATCAACACTACCTCATTAGGCAATGTAATAGATAAAGTACCAGAATCTCACCCTCAATATGTCCACGTACAGGTCTCCCTTCTCGAGTCAATTCTCTATTTTTGGGTAAATCCCACTCATCATACTACTGACTCATGGAAGGAGTCCTTTAATACCTCACTCAGTCCCCAACACATAACTCTACCCACGATAAAAATGGTACATCTTAAACACCGAATAATGGACTTGAGGGATTGATTCTAAAAGGATCAGGAAAAAGAAAAAGGAACGCTACTCAAGTATAATATAGATATCAGTTCATAACAAACAATTCCACCCGTGATGCAAGGGGTACATCCTCAGAGTAAAAAATGGACTTAAGAAATAGATTCTAAAATGACTAGATCAACATCAGGAAAGAACAACAACAAAACCAGAACAATAATCACTATTCCATCTTAGTCATAATCAAACTGTCTATCTCAACTCATCATCAATTATGACTTTTCCCATTTTTGTTCACCATAATCATGAGGCTTTCTCATTTCAATTGCACGAGAATATAAGTAATGTTATCTCATCTAGACCATTTAACAAGTTTAATAAACTCATCATAATCGACTATCTCGGGTCCATAATATTTAATATCAATATCAAATGAAGGTAACTAAGTAATCCATATCAAATATGACAAAAAATCTGAAATCACTTGTACATCAATCGATGAATGTGTGCAATGTCAAAAAAATATAATGTATCTTTGTCCTAATGATACACACCTTCTATCAATAAGGCGCTGGCTAGGTCATGTACACGTACCGGTTGATACCTGGTATATATATTAGCATCACTTAATTCGAGAAACGCACCTCGTCCCTTGCCTTTCATATTATAATCCTCTTTATCTTTTTTTTTCATTTACTAGTTTAGTGAACGCGTTTTGTGTGTGTATTCATAGTAGAATTTATAATTTTTGAAAAAAAAACTTCAATACATTGATTAAGGACTTTAATTATAAGAGAACATTCAAGTATTTTTTTAAAATCTAAAATGGAATTCATTTGATGTAAGATTGAGAAGTATTTAATATACTCTTCAATTCCTTAAGTTTTTTTTCAAAAATATTATATGTTGGTTTATTATACTGTTTGTTGAAATCAATAGTTGTAACTAACTGCATATATTTTTCTAGTTATATATAATAGTGGTCTAGCAGGTGTTAAAGCAAAAATAGTTATTAATCATCAAAAGATCAAATCTTACTGTTCCCGTCGTCTTTAATTAGAAGTACAATTTCACAAACTAAAAACTACATACTTAAATTTTTTTGATGAAAAAAAAACTCTATTGATTGAGTTTAGCACGAAAGAAAACATAAAATGTTTAGTCTTGTGAAGTCTAGTAAGCTATTTCACATAGAGGTATATGATTATGAAACTTTACTCCTAATTATTTTATTTCGTCTGATTTTGTAAGATCATTAACATTCACCAGTGAAAGTATAGCTTTTAAAGAGGTATATGGATACGAAATTGTACTCCTAATCATTCTTGTTTCATCTGATTTTTAAAATCATTTAACATTTACCAGTGAAAGTATGGCTTTTAAGAAGTTCTAATGGATCTTCAAGTTTGAAGAAAGATATTGGACTCGTCTTGTAGATTACTTTTCTAAATTTGGTAAAATAATAATCTCTACACCTAGAATATATTATCTTAAAAAATAAATAATTTTATGTCTTATATTAGAATAGTTGGTAAGTAAGAAGAAACTATTATCTCAAGAACATTTAAGTATATAATTTAAAACATATTAATGACACCAAATCTGACCCCAGCTACTGATTTGACATAGGACACGATTCCCAACCCTGACCCAAGATTCAAGTCCTGATCCTGACCCCAATTTAAGAATCAACTGTCAATCCTGACCCAAAACTTGAGACATATAATCTGACCTCGACTTAGGACCCTATTTTGGATCTCTACTTCAACATCAACTCGTGATCCGACTACCGATACCAACATCGTTTCCACACTCTCGATCCAGCATCAAATTTTGACTCCCAAATTGATACCTTATCCTAACTTGAGACCAAAAGACTGATTTGAGACACAACCTCGACTCTCGACTTAAGATCTAACTCTCAACTCGAGTTTTGACCCCAACTCCTAACTCGGGAATCAAATACCTACCCTGATTCCCGATGTTGGACATAATCATGTATTAGTATTTGAAATTTGACCCCAATCTGAACCTAGCACTTGATACCAACTCCCGACTAGGAATTGGACACCCAAATAGAGACTTTGTCCTATCCTTGAATCATGTTTGGGACCCGACTGCTAATTATCGATCAAAACCCAATATTGACTCCCAAATAGAGAACTAACCCAAGATTTGACCCTAAATTTATATTTGAGATATGATTCTTGACCCTTATTCCTAATTTGAGACTCAACCTTGACTCTATACCTCGGACATGACCCCGACTCTCAACAAAAAAATTTAATCTAAGCTTCAGATTTGGGACTTGACTCCAACTCTCGAACCCAAATAGAGATTTGACTCTTGATCCAAAACTCAATTCTGACTCTCGACTTGGGACTTGACCCTGACTATTGACTCGAGATTTTATGCCCTGCCCCTATTCTTGATCCACTGCTTGATCTGGACTCTTGACTTAGGACCTAACCCCAACTCGAGATCTTACTGTCGACCCGGACTCTCTCTTTGGGACCGGTCCTGACTCTAGACTTAGATGTGACCTATGATCCAACCTGGATTACCACTCCAGATCCTGCCTTGAGACTCGACCCCAACTTAGAATTAGATGAATGCAAGAAAATGACTTAAATAAAATTCAATCAAAAACAAACTAAGAAGAAAAGAAATAGTTTGTCAATATTTTAGTAACACAAAAAATCCTCATAGAAACCTAAATTACTACAAAATATTTGAAATATTCCTAATGTGAATTAAAAAGGATTGAAATCACTTTTAAAGAAGTTGAAAGTAAATTTTATTGGGAAAAAAATCTAAAAATGTGAGTCCTACGTAAATTGAAAGTGATATATTATTTTTATATATAAATATGAAAATTCTTTTCATGTTTTAT
>JBDJHY010216316.1:0-11299 GCA_039654485.1 Withania somnifera | reverse complement strand
AGGTAAGAAATAGGCTGAAATTTTGGCCTAATTTTTTCAATTTAGAAGTCTTCCCATTTTAGCTACTTTCTGTATATAGAAACTTTCCAATTTTAGAAATCTTCCTCTTTTAAAATTCATTTAGCTTTGTATTTTATTTTATTTTATAACACTTTATCAGCACGAGGCTCTACCGGTTTTAGCAAATATTGTAAAAGGTATAAAAGAAGAAAATATGGATGTACCTTATCTTTTTTAACTTCTACTTCTGCTTAATATATATGATGCGTGCCTGTATATTTCATAGTATCCCTATGGCTGGACTTAAGTTTTTCATTGAGATATGATACATGGGCTGATCTCGAGTTTTTTCATTTTTTCCTGAATGACTATGCCACTAGTTGGCTTTGTACGATGATTATGTACGTTGGAATAGATCCTTCTACGAACCCTCTGACCATAGATGGCTATGCCTGAGATGTTGTTGATAGGTATGAGTTGCATCTCGGGATAGGGGTATACTAGAGTATAAGTGGTAAGTATACGGGGAAGCTTCCTTAGGTCTACTTCTAGCAGAGTCTTAGTAATTGGGAGGGTGCATATAGGCACTATTTACTTTTCAACACCCCTTTGCATTGCATTCCTATAGGCTTTGTTGCACTCCTCGAGGCTTACTGGGGAAGTCATGTTGGGTTACTTATGCATTGATGGGTATGTTGCTAACTAGACTTCTCTACTACTTTTCTGTGTTGTTGATTACTTTCCTTTCCTTAGTTACTTTAACGTTCAATGGTCACATTCCCTATTTTCCACTTTCTCTTATTGGTTTTACCTTATGCTGGTTATGTTGGAGCTCCAGGTACATGTCATGATTGGACATGATTTTCTTGTGGCACAAGTCTTTTGTGTTATACCTTGATAGTTGATGTTCCTTCATACTTGTTATATGATGTTGCATACACTGATAGATGATTCTTCACCACTTACTAGCTATTAACATAATTACCCTTTTTTATTATTCATTACGTATTGTTTTCCTATATGCTTATGAATGTTTTTTACCTTGTTTATGATTTTACTTTTTCTCGATCATCCTATGATGCCTAATGGGTACCCATCATTTTTGGTACTCATGCTAAATTTCTTATTCTTTGTTGATGCAGGTCCTAGTACAAATCAGCAGAGGGACGCGATTGTGCAAGCTAGTTTGTTGTTGTTTCAGGAGATATGATGAGCAGCCGAAGTTCATCATGGTCGGTCTTCCTTCTTTCTTCACAGTTGTTCTAGTTGGAGTCCGGATAACTAATCTGTAGTTTGTCCCCATTGGGGGTTGTATTTTGTACCTTTATGTATATATATTCTCCAAAGCCATAATAACATGTTCTGCAGAGTTATTTTTGGTTGTGTATTTTTGTGCTCTTCTTTAATTTTTCTTTTCATATCTCTTTTCTTTTCTTTTGGTTCTTGGTACTAACCGATCGCTTTACACTCTGGGCGAGGGTTAGGATTGTCTATAGGTGGGATGTAAACGCCATCACGAGAACTCCTTTCTCTTCTTCATCTTCACAAATAATAAATGCATAATTTCTTCTTTATCTTTATTGCAAAAACGAGCGGTAATTAAGTTGTGAAGATTGTTTGCTTCCTTTATAGGCTATTTTCAATCAGTTATTTGAGAATACATGCCTCGTATCTTGGTTTGTGACACATTTACGGCTATGAATAGCAAACTGGCGTATGTAGCCATGGCGGCATCACTCTTCTCTTTTGCTTGTCAGGAAATACAGAAAATATGAGCCTTCTTTATTACTTTCAAAAAAAATTCTTTAACAGATCTACGTAGAAACCAAATCGGTAGTGTGTTTGATTATATATCAGTAGGTTACATGTTCAATTTATGTCGGGCCCACAATTTCAATCTATTTCCGATCATATTTTCTTACTAACAGGTAAGAAATTCATAATTTTTCAGATTTTTATTTACTCAATTTTTTTTAAAATGAAAAATACAAAGAACATATAATCAGACTTTTACCAAAAATAAAGTCACATGTGAAACGGAGAAAATTAACCATTTCTCTAATACCATTGTAAGCATTTAATTGTGGAGAAAGATCAACATTATGTACCTTAATTTACAGAAGAAGTCCGCTGAAGTTGCTAGTAACTTAGAATCGCCCCAAATCCGTTTCTTCTAACTAGGAAACGGAGTATCTTTTCACAAACAGTTTAGTTTTTGGATTTGACACAAAATTTAAGAAAATTAAAAGTAATTTTAAATTTTGTAATCTCAGACGAAAGATATATAAAACTGTATCAAAATATCCTTTACAAATGCTCTCTTAAACATGTTATATTGAATAAAGTGTCTGCCAAAGCCTAGAGGGGGAAGACAAGTACCGTATGTACAATAACTATACAAATTAATGTGTTAAGTAGATGATCCATTTATTCATAAGGCAATAATAAGGGAACGGTATACAAACTGGCTTAATGGACATACTAATGGAATAAAAAATTAAACTATAACAACATATGGCAACTTTATAATGTCTATGAAACCTTTAATAGAATCTATAATCATACCATAAAGATGATCGAGACAAGATCTCTACATACCTAAGCTATGAACATAAGTACGACTAAAGACAACTAGACATTTATTGGCTCCAAAGGAGGATGGAGCCCCCTAACCTGCTTGGTTGAATACCCAACTACATAACGTGGAGGTCTGCTAGCTGAATATTTGATCATGCATTTATATTTAATATTCTGTTTCCAAATTTAGGAACATTAATGCATATACAATATGTATTGGTATGGAAAGTAAATAAAACAACAACGATACGAGTACAAATATTCATGTTAATCATATAGCAAAGTGAATGACATATAAGTAAGAGATATACAGTACGAAATTGTAACCTATAAACTAGTCTCATTACCATAACATATTGTTCAAATGTGTGCTTTCCATGTACGAGTTTGATGATTGACAAAAATAGTACTTAGTGAGTATTTATGGCTTGCGGTAATTGGTGCTTGTGATTTATGGTAAGTAAAGCTTGTGGTATTGTTGGAAGGAAAATATTTTGCGGCAACTTGAAGAACAAGATTTTGTATTCTATTTACTTAGAAGGAGTGAGTTGATTATGATGGTTGTTTTCATGCATGCTAAGATGCGAGTAAAGTGAATCAAAAAGCAGTCTAGGGTGTACGTGTCTGTGAGGTATTGTAACAAGAATAAAGTTGTTCTTCTTGAGAGAGTAGTTATAGTTAATTTTCAAGCGAATGTGTGAGAGTGTATGGAATGGGTTTAGCAATTTTTACTTAGAGTATTTGTAAATCTAACAGTGGTAACTAATAAAAGCTGAGTTGGCCATGGTTGTTATTCCTTGAGTTGAGGAAGTTTTCTACATAAATAAATATGTTACAGTGTTTATTACTTGTTTGTGCATCTCATCTAAAAAACTTGTTCTCAAAAAGAAGGGCTATTGTTTTAGTTTCAATTGGTACCCGAGCATGTTCTTTTGTTGAAAGGATAGCACTTTGTAAAGGACCCCATAGTAGTTCCTCCAACAGTTCAGGAAGGTGCATCTCAAACTTGACCACCTCTGTTCAATGAAAATACTATGATGGTGTAAGAATAGGATGAAGGATCGTCTTATTAGTGAAAGATTTGATATATTAAATGTCATCCTACATGGACCAACTATTCCAATGAAGAGGAGTAAAGATGCAAAAACTCAGGCGCCTAAGGATAGACTGAAATGGGATGTTGCTGACAAAGTAGTTGGTCAAAATAATGTCAAAGAAAAGAAGATTCTAATATGTGGGATTTTGCCAGATGAGTACAATATGAGTTTTTTCATGCCAAGATGCAAAACAAATATGAGATACTCTTCAGAATGCTCTTGAAGGACCTCAACAGTCAAAAAGGACAAAATTGATAATCTGAATAGACAATATGAACTCTTTAAGATAAAGGATAAACTATCCAAGATATATACACTAGGTTCAGTGATATTCTGAATGAGATTTACTCTCTTGGAGAATTATCTCAACTAGAAAGGCTATAAGAAAATTATTGAGTGTACTACCTGAATCATGGGAGAGTAAAATGGAAGCTATAACTGAAGCAAGAGATTTGGATACTTTGGTAATGGATGATCTTATTGGAAATCTAACCAATTATGATTCTAAGAAGAATCAGGATAAATAAGTGACACATAATAAGAAAGAAATAGATCTCTCTTTAAAATTCACTAATTCCGTTGATTTTGAGAAGCAAATATTCCTTTGTTCCTAGAATATTTCAGAAAATGTTTAAGAGGGGACAAAACTTGCAAAGAAAGGATTAGAATAGAGACACTCATGAAAAACAGTTGTATCACAAGTGCGGATGTCCTAATCACTAGATCAAACTTTGCCCTTTATGGGTAGTGGAACATAAAATGAATGTTGTTTAAAAGGGAAAAGACACCAGGAAAGAATTATATCTTCCTACTCATAGAAAGATGACATAACAATAGGTAGATATTGTTGTGCAAAAGTATTTTGTTGCAATAGGAGACATCTTAAATGAATTAGCTTAAGAGAAGCACCAAGATCAATCCTTGTTGGCTATGATTGAAGAATCATATACAAACACCCTAATATTAATGGAAATGAGCGATAAAAAAGAAGATTACTGAGAGAAAACCTCTGAAGAAAATATTCTAGGACTTATGGTTGATTCTGACTTAGACAAGGAAGAAGAAACCACTTATGTATGCTTCTCTAATCTAAGACCTAATTTAAGTAAATTCCTAGAGAAACTTCAATATATGGCATACTACTCAATGTGTTCTAAAAAGGACCAACTGATGGATGAATAAGTTTCTCTATGAATGGATCATCAAGTCCTTGAAGATAAAAGTCAACTAATGAGAAAAACACTTGAAAGAGTCCTTTTTCAAAAGGTAAAGCTAAAGCCTCTCATATTCAAGAAAACTTAGAAATGAAAATTGATAAGATGACTACTAATCTTCAAGAACTAGCTGGACAGTACTCACAACTTACTCAAAGGTTAAATAATTCTAAGATGGAGTTGGAACATATTAAAAAATGGTTGAAGTATTCCACCTTGATTTTTTATATTCAAGACAGTCAGTCCACTTCTAGACATGGGTCAGCATTCTAACCCGACAACCATAATAAGGCTCAAGACAAAAATCTAATGCTAAACACTTGCGTTGTGTGTAGACAGGAGGACATGTTAAAACCACTTTCTCGACACATCTGATGGCCTTTAAAAGAAATTTTAAATTTTTGAAAAGGATAAATTTACACAATATCACAAGTAGGAGGTGTAATCTTCCCTATTGGGAGACTAGAGATTTGATTCATCCTTCCAATAACAAAAAGGGATCCAAGCAAGTTTGGGTACCCAAATTTTATTATTGATGATTTTACAGTTGAAGAAGAGAGGAAGAAGAAAGCCCTAGTACCTGGACAGTGTCTTCTCAAGACATGTGACTAGAGACATAAATGTCCTTTCACTAACTAACATCTATGGCGGAAGTGTAGCTATTGGAAATGCGATTAGAGAAATTATAAGAATTGGAGCCATAAGAAACACTCACCCTCAAGTTGTGGAGAATGTGTAACTTGTCAAAGGTGTAAAGAATAATTTTCTCAGTATATCCCCGATGTATGATAAGGTAAATGAGGAAAAAATTACTTTAGCAAATTACAAGGTAATGAATTTAAAAATCGAAAAGTTGGTGCTTTAGGGAAGAAGACAAAAGAATGTCTACAAATCTAGCATCATGAATCCTATAGGAAAAGAGGTGTCATTCCTAAGTTCCTTGTCTAATAAATAATTTCTGTGGCATAAAAGGATGGAACATGTTAGCTTTTCTCAATCAATAAGTTGGTTTCAAGAAACTGGTGATAGGACTTTCCAAAATAGGGATAACAATAGAATCCTAAGCATATGACAAAAGTAAAGACATCCTTCAAACCCAACAAAAAGGTAAGCACATCCAGGATACTAGAATTGATTCATGTGGACCTGTATGGACCTATGAGAGTCATGAGCAGATGAGAAAAGAGATATGTGCTTGTAATTATATATGATTATTCCAGGTTCACTTGTAGACTCTTTCTTAGCTCAACAGATAAGACCTTTGAGGCATTTTAGATCTTTGTCGAGTTGGTACAAAAGAAGTTTAAGGCTCAACTAGCTGGAAAAAGGTTAGATCATGACACTGAGTTTTATAATGTAAACTTTCTCACCTTCTTTACTGATAATGGTATAGAATACAATTTATATGACCTCATAACCCCTGAAATAAATAGAGTGGTAGAAAGAAAAAATAGGTCAATATAAGATATTGGGAGAGCTATGCTTATTGATAGTGGACTTTCAAAGATTCTTTGGGCTGAAGATGTGAATACTATTTGTTATTTAATCAATAGATGATTCATCAGACCACTGCTAGACAAGACCCCCTGTGAATTTTTGAAAGGAATAAGATGAAATCTTAACAATCTGAGACCTTTTGGTTGGAGATATTTTTGTTCATAACCATAAAAGGGATGCCTTATGAAATCTTGGTTCTAAAAGTAATGAAGGTATCTTCAAAGCATGTTCCTCCTAGAGCAAATATTACAAGGTTATCAACAAAAAGACTAGATGTGTATAGGAAAGTCTTCATGTAATATTTTATAAAGAAAACTATAAAGTGAAATGTTGAGATCAACTGGATGATGAAGGTATTAGATTGGTGCATTCTAAGAATGAGGCTAAAGGAACACTATATAAGGGTCCTCAGGCCCTTATTTCTAAGCATTAGATGGGTGGAAAGGGTTTACATTTAGGAGAAATACACACGAAGATCAACCCTCTCATTCCTAAGGAGAGCCACAATCTTATGTTCATATTTTTGGAAGAAATTTGCAGCATAAGAGCTCTTATCCTACCGAGAACATTATATCTCCCTTGGAATCTGGAATGTAAACTAGATTAAAGCTCAGAAACATGATGACACATGTAATATACTTATCACTAATTCAACCCAAAAATATTTAAAAAGCATTACAAGATGTGGGGTGGATTGTTTCTATGTAGGAGGACTTCAATCAGTTTGAAAAAAAAGCCAATTTTAGCATCTAGTACCAAACCCAGATGATAGGACTATTTATAAAAAAATAGATGGGTGTTCAGGAATAAATTATATGATCAATTAAAAGTCACTCAAAATATGGCAAGATTAATATTCCAGGGATATAATCAGGAAGAAATATTTGATTATAATGAGACATTTTCACCAATAGCAAAGATAGAGGCAATAAGGTTGTTGATTTTAGTAGCAACTCATATGAAATTCAATTTGCATTAAATGGATGTGAAAAGTGCATTCTTAAATAGATATCTACAGGTAGAAATCTATGTACAACAACCACGTGGCTTTGAAAGCTTTGAATTTCCAGATCATGTAAATAAGTTGGACAAGCCACTATATTGACTCAAACAGGTGCCAAGATATTTCTATGAAAGACTCCCATCCATTCTACTAATCATAGCTACAACAAAGGAAAAACTGATAACACTCTCTTTTTAAGAAGACCTGATGCGGAAGTGTTGATAGTACAAATTTATGTGGATAATATTAGTTTTGGAGCTACAGATGATGCATTGTGTACTAAAGTTGTAGAGCTAATGAAGAGTGACTTTGAGATGAGCATGATGGGTGAATTGAATTTCTTTCTGAGGTTGCAAACAGACAGGGGGAAACATGATCAATTATATATCAACACAAATACATCAAAGAATTGTTGAGGAAGTTTGATATGTAAAGGGCCAAAAATAATGATAAATTGATTGACACCACCACAAATCTTGAGTTGGATAAATGTAAAGAATATTTAGCTAAAACAAAGTTTAGAGCAATGATAGGATCTCTCTTCTATCTCACTACTAGTAGACCATAAATTGTATATAGTGTTGGACTCTGTGCAAGATTTCAGTATGTCCTAAGGAGCCTCATCTAAGTCCGGTGAAAAGTATCCTAAGGTACTTAAAGGTAACACAAAACCTAGTATTTTGGTATCCTATTGCTGATAATTTTAACTTGTTAGGATTTGTTGATGTTGATTGTGTTAGATTTCTAGTGGATAGAAAAAGCACTTTAGGAATGGTTCAATTTATAAGACCTTTTCTCATATCATCGTGAACTAAGGAATGGATTTTTTGGCTCCCTATATAGGTGATGCAAAATTTCTAGTTGTTGTAGTCTGTTGCTCTCATTTTCTATGGATAAAATAACACAAAAAAACTATAAAGTGGATACTCATTGTATCCCTATCATGAGTGATAATACTAGTGTCATTAACATGTCCAAGAATCCAGTACAACACCAGAGAACCAAGAACATTTATGCAAGGCATCACTTTCTTAGAGATAATGTTCAAAAAGGGTTTATTAGGATGGTATCATGTAGGAAAAATAAGATAGTGGCTGAAATATTCACCAAGTCAAGAAGTAGAGAGAACTTTGAACCAGTGTTGATTGAAATAAAAATTGCTTAAAAGAATGATGATGAACGTAGATCAGAATTAAAAGTGGGCTTACTAACTAACAATCCCTGGTTTTGGTTGTGCAAGATACTCTGAACGATTCATAAGGAACTATGAAATAATGTTAGTATGTTCAAGTTATATTCAGAACTACTCATATGGCAAAAGAGAGATTGGTAACATTTCAGAACTTGGTTCTCAAACTAGGTACACACAATTCTACCAAAATAATTCTTAATTTAAATTATCACAAAAATTGTATATTTAGAGAACCCGGTCCCTATTCTTGAAAAGGAAGTTAATGACCATCCTGGCTGGGAAAAATGAATTAAAAAGAGAAGATCAGTTTTTTAATAATGATTTCCCTGGCAACTATCACTTCATACTCGCTTTCCTTACAAACCATCTTTTCTTAAAGAAATCTCCTCCTCATGTCACCCCAAATCACTTAACCAGACCAAATCATACCAAAATTCCCTCAGCATATTTTCTCTCACTCCCGTAGTGCTTTTTACATCTAAAATGGATCCTTCTAGGTCAAAGAACAATCTTGTTGACTATTCTAATGATGAGGAATTAATCCCTAGCATGGAGGATCACATTTAGGGGAAAAAAGTTCAAAACCCTAATGTCCAAAACCCCAATGCCCTTTACAAGTCTTTGGCAGAATATCTAGGTCTCTATCGTAGGAGATTCTATTTTTTTATTCATCACAAACCGTAAGACCATCCTCTCATGTCTCTACAACCCTTAATTTTCAAAAAAAAGAATTCTCTAAACTACTCTTGGACTTTTTATAAGAATGCCCCTCAGTAAGACCCTAGTCATGTTTCAGAGTCATCCACTTAGGAAAAATTCCATAAAGATGGGGAAGTAGTGGTATATATGAGATGTTCAACCATGGATACCTCTCCTATTAAGGGTTTCAAAAAGCGGGATGCTCATATTCTCAAAAAAACAAACCTTTATCTGGGCATTTTATGGGTTTATGTTCCAAAACTCCTTCATCGACCGCTAAACTTAGGATTGATCCTTCTATAACTCCTCTTTCCATTATTCCCTTAACTAGGAAAAGAGAGGTTGAGGCTGAAAAAATGGCAGATTCAAGCAAAATGGGTAGGGTAGATAAAGGGAAGAAGAATATTTGAGATAATGATGAACCTATTAAAGTTGATGAGGAGGAGGAAGTTCTGAGACCTTAGTTTGATAATAAGAGGAAGCCAAATTCTAAGCCTAAGAAATAAAAGATTAACAAAAGCTATGATAAGTTTCTCACCGTTAGGAACGAATTCCTGGTAATGGATCTCAAACTGTCCATAAAGGAAAATTTCTTGATCAAGAGGTAATTCTCAATCCTTTTAGTCATAAAATTGTTAGATAAAATGGGAGTCCGAGAGGAGTGCAAATTTGATTAAAGTTCCTAAGCCTATGGTGTATGAGAATAAGGTTGTTGAGTTCTGTGTAAACTAAAGTGTGGTAAATGGGGACATGATTTTTTCTGTTTTTAAGGGAATTGAAATTATAGCTTATGTTGGAAACTTAAGAGATACTAGAAGAAGGAATATTGTTGTATGATTAGGACAAAGACAAGGATTGTTGTCATGGCCTGATTCCTCAGGTCATGAAGGCACCTACATCCTACTGTAGGGGAACCACCAAATAAGTACATAGAGACTAAAAGCGGAAGATCGCATAAGTAAGGGACAGGGATAAGAGGAAATCTAATACAATAATATAAAATCTCCGAATTGGTATAAAATTACAAAATCCTATAAGGATAAACTATCAAAAACTACTATTATGATAATAAGATGAAGTATTTGTCTCCGAAAATACTAAATACACAGATAGAGAAGGTAATGTCAAGATCCAGGCCCTAGGATCCATCATCTACATTGAATCTGAATAATCAGCACAAATTTGGAATCAACATCGATGATTCGTACTCGAATATATACCAAGAGAGTAGAAGTATAGTATGATTACCAAACAGCGGGTACCCAGTAGGCTTCATTAGCCAACTAAATCTTATAAGAAATAAAAATACCAAATAGAAAGATAAGGAAAATAGGTCATAGATGACAAACAAGCAGACCTGATAGAAAAACTAGATAACAGAATAAAGATAGGTAAATATCCTAGATAACTAGCTAAACAAAAGATGATCTAGTAAAACAAGGGAGAAAACGTACGTAAATCCCTGCTCAAAAGATATGAATAAATAACAGGACTAGTGGTATATTGTTAACCTTAATAATAAGGATGGAACGAAGGAATAACTATAAAAAATAAAGAAATAAGAAAGCATGAAAGAGAATCCAATAAATATATGTATACTTTTAGGTAAAATAGTAAATCAATGCAATAATAATAATGGAAATCCCAAGGGCCTCGAATATGATCGAGAGATACAAACCAGTGATTGCAAACCTTCCACCATCCTATACTACCGAGAGTAAAACCAAGAAACAACATTCAATGATATAATAGACGTGGCGATATGATGAATACTAAAAGTAAATGCATATGCTCCTCTGATGATACCCGTAGGTCTTACAGGAAGAACCTATGAAAGGACATCCCACTTATACCTTTATTACCCTCCTTTAGTTGCATACTAACTTGAACTAGAAACATCCTTTATGGGCATCACCACATGTAATCTCAATACTCAAACAGAAACTATAACTGAAATATACTTTAAAACTATCAGTGTACGAATAAATGCCCTAGCATTACTACGTCAAAATCACAGTAA
>JBDJHY010216305.1:0-11299 GCA_039654485.1 Withania somnifera | reverse complement strand
TTGACTTGAGAAAGCTAGTTAGGATTGGAAACTTTGATTTAGCATTAAATGAGTGTTTTTTTCATTAATGGATTTGAGCAAGAGAGAGTAAAAATCCTATTGTAGTCAAATTGAGTTGTTTTGCATGCTCTTTAGCTTGATTCGAGAGAACAAGCGAAGAAAGGTTTGTTAGCATTCGAAATAATCTAGAGAAACAGATTAATTAGTGTTCCAGAGGAGCTAATTAGAACTCAAAGGCTAATCTTTAAACCCATGTATAATCAATTTAGTATATAGTTTATTATAATGGATCATTGATAGAATTAATCACCTTAGTGTCATTTGCTCTTGACTTGGTTTGTGAAGCCATTGATCAAATCTTTGTTTATGTTTTATTTTTACTATCGTGACACCTTAATCATACTCTTAACCCCCTCATTCCGTGTTAGACCATTCGAGTCTTAGTAGTTGTGCTTTTATTTTCCGTTCGTACTCGATTGCCTTTACTTTGTTCCCTGTGGATTCGACTCCGACTCATAAGTTGGGTAAGTATTTTTGACAACGACCACACACATTTTTAGATTGGTTGAGTGTTATCAAAAATGACGCTGTTGCCTGGGAGTGAAAAGTTTTATTTCACTGTGATAGTGTAATTTTCACTTTTTTGTGCTAATTAACTGAATTTCACATGGTTTCTCTATTATGCTCAAGCAGGTGGCGAAATGAATAGAAGTAAACATGAAATCAACTCCTAAAATTGGGGTGCCACCGAGGTGGAAAATAAAAATATAGATGACACGGGGTTTGCAAGTGCTATTCGGCTTCCGCAAACATAGACCGTCTTTCATGTGACAAGCACAATGTTGCATCTCCTTCAAATGAAAGGAATGTTTAGAGGCATGGCACATGAAGACCCACATATGCACTTAAAGAATTTTTTGGAAGTGTGCAACCCATTTATCATCTCCAACATCTCTCAAGAATCTTCACGGTTGAGGCTCTTTCCATTCACACTAATAGGAGAAGCTGCAATACAGTTGGGGGGACTCCCCCATTGGTTAATCACTACTTGGAAAGAATTAAAAAGGGCTTTCTTACAAAGATTCTTTCCACCATCCCACATGATTCAACTTCGAGATGTTATCACCACCTTCAGGTCTACCCCTCAAGAGCCTTTGCATGAGGCTTGGATAAGGTTTAAGAAAGTTGTTGCAAAATCCCATGACCATGATTTATCAAAAAAGGTGCTGCCCCAAATTTTCTATAAAGGACTTAGTCCTTTGAACAAGACATTGGTGGATAACTTGGTGAGAGTGTCTATGGCAAATGAGATGTTTGGTTTGGCTTCTTTTCTTCTTCATGAGTTAGCTACTAACAACAGGGCATATCATACTCGGGATTCTGAGGTGGCAGTGGATTTTCCCTCCTTATTCTCGAGTGGCTATCTTACCAAGAAAATTGACAACCTTAAACAAAAGATGGCTCGGCTAATGACCCAAATGGACCTCATTACTAAACACGTCATAGGTGCCCCAGCTAAGCCTATGCATGACATTGTGGACCATGGTGATAGAGTCAAAGAGGAAGAAGAATTTATAGCTATATATGAGGAAGAAATGAAGTTTATGAGTAGAGAAGGGATGGGTTCTCGGCCGGCCTATCAACAGCAAGACGGGAATCAAGGTTGGAACCGTGATAAGATGGAAACCGGTATGATCAAGAAAGAGAAAGAGACAAAGATTCATTTGATGTTACAGGGATTGGAAGGCAAGGAACAATGGTGATCATTATGTACCACCAAATGTGAGAGCCCGACCCCAAGAAGTAGAAGGCTCCTCATCTACTTCTAAGATGGAATCCATGTTGGCTAAAATCTTAGAAAAAGTGGATGGTACTGACAAGGACATTCGAAGCATGAATCAAGAAATGCGCGGGATGAAAAGTGACATCTCCTCTATGAATCAAATGGTTTCCTCCCATTCAGCCACAATCAAACAACTCGAGGCCCAAATAGGCCAAATGTCTACTCAATTGAACCCTTTTCAAAAGAGAGTCTTGCAAGTGACACAGTCTCAAATCCTAAGAACAATACATATTGTATGGCCATGGTCACACAAAGTGGCAAGGGATTACTTGTAAAAAATGAGGAAGTGGTTGTTGTTCTAAAGGCAAAAGGAGATGAATAAATTGAAGTTGAACAAGAAACCCTTGAAAAAGGTGATGATCAAGTGGGACAACCCACGGAGGTTGAGACAAGCAATGGTCCTAAGTTGTCAAGGGCCAGTGTGGAAGAGAAAGCAGTGGAAATCACTCAAAAGAGGTTGTTACCCAAGGTAAAGCCCCTCTTTCTACAACGGCTCAAGAAAGAAAATGAGGATTCGAAATTCCAAAATTTTTGTCCATGTTCAATAACTTGTCCATCAGCATTCCATTGATTGAGGCCTTAATGCAAATGCCGAATTATGCCTGGTTCATGAAGGAATTGGTTACAAAAAAAAGTGCTTGGAGTTGGAGACCGTAGAAGTCTCTCACCATTGTAGAGCTATAGTCACCAACACTTAGGTGACAAAAAAAGAAGACCTCATAAAGTGGTAATTTTACCACTTATCACGTAACATGCACCCAGAACCACAAGTGACTCGAGCAAATAACTTGGCCTGACATGAGTCACGAAATATACATAAAGAAGTATTATGGAAGCGCGAACATAGCTGAAATACTCTAGTATATGTAAAGAGGCACAATAACTTTCACAGTAAACAATAAAATCTGCTAAAAGTTACTATAACTGTTAATTGACTATCTATGAAGATTAACAACTGTAGAGCTTCTAGGACAGGTCTCCAGCTAACTTTAAACAAATGCAAATGATAGTACAAAAAAAGGGCTAATCTAAAATAAATAACTTGTCCTAAACACATGAGGACTCATCACCATCTGACTGATACCTACTGAATCTACTAACACGTAAGCTGGGAAAACACTTCTGAATTTACAGGGTGAGAGTAGGCAAAAGTGTGAATCAGTATAGTTAGGTGTACTGTGTTTATAGGAATGCAATGCATGCATAAAATAAACTGACGCTAACTGATCAGTACTACGTTGACAAAAGTTGGACTGAACACTACTATGCTGACTAAGTTGAACTAAACGCTATTATATTTACACAAGTTGAACTGGACATTAGTATGCTGACACAAATTAAACTAAACAACTATTCTGCTGATACAATAATGCATGATGGATTTATTTAAACATCAAGTATTAAGTATGGTTTAAAATTTATCATGATGAATAGAATCATTAATAGAGTAAAGTTGATCATTATTTAGTTATGAAAACTATAAGCCTTATTGAAATTGAAAACTTGACTCATCTGAGAGTTAAAATAAGCTGCAAATACTGATATAAATGCATGAAAGATTCTGACTTTAAGCTACAATTTCAATATACAATATTATGCAAGACTGACAATTTGTAAATGAAACTTCAACTTTTCAAGAGTATTATTAAAACTTAGTAAATATCCTAAAACTCATTAGTTTTAATAAGGTAAATAGATGCTTAGTTAAAAATTTCTCAAGAAACCTTCTTACTACTCACTAATAAGTTAAAAAGAATGGGAGTTTCTATAACCGATATTAATCTGTGTGAGCAGCTATAATGTCCAACATAAAATCATATGCTTGGGAGTGCTTCCTATACCTTAATAGGGTCTAGCGCAACTCATAATTTCACTCTCTATCTTTTTCCTTCGGCCTAAATGAATTAATCACTAAGTGTTGAATTGAATAAATAAGCCTCTTAGGGCCATGCTGTACTTCCTATGGTTCACAACGTAGGTTATAGGATAGGTTTTCTTAAATCCAAATTCACTTGATGCTAATACTTTTCCCAAAACATAAAACTATAATTTCTCCTACTCCTGACTTGTGACATGATTTATAAAAACAATTGACCAAGTAGAGTATGTACAAGACTTTTTAGGTCAAAGGTTGTCTAATTGTCACTACATCTCTTTCTTTTGACCTATAATTCAAGTAGTTATAACTTATCTTAGGTTTCACTAACAATGAACTGGGCTTAATCTTGTAAAGCCTAAGATAATCATTTATTTGCTGACAAGTTGCTAAACAGGCTTTGAATTTGTAAACCAATTCATGAAAATCCGATATTTGCTAGAAACAGGTTTTTAACCTTTAAAACTCATAAATTTATGAACGTTGATGATGTATTATGATTCTACTATAATTTTATGAACATAAAGACCTTACTTATATGACTTTCTAGATTGAATTTGACTTTAGCTCAACTAGATATGCAAATTCACATACTAGCATGTACATACCATGAAAAATTATTAATAATCATCATGAAACATGCTAGAAGACATAACTTCATCATATCAAGAAAATTAGGATAAATCCTAGAATTTCAACCTATAACTGAAACTGAGAGAGATTGGACACACGGGGTGGAAGAAAATCGTTGTTGAAGTCCTACACACCTTAATTTTCTCTAACAATACTTTAGAAGAATCCTATCTTGAGGATGAGTTCCAAGCTTTGAGTTCTTGAAAATCTTGATTTACTTTTCTTGAAAACCCTTGAATTATTGGGTAGAATCTTGTTAAAAATTCGTAACTAATAATTAGGAATAGCTAAGACTATATTAAAATACATGGGAAGAACATATCTTGATATTGGAGGAAGAGGATATGAGAGAAAATTCTAGGTTGAGCTTGAAGAGCTTGAAGTTGTGAGTTTGAGGGAAAAATCCTAGTTCTTTCTCTAACTAGAGATAAAAGAATAATTTGATATTAGAATATTGAAGGAGTTCTTAAATTCATATTTTAGAATCATGGAGAATACTTACCTGAGTTATTGGAGCCTCTTGGGGACGAACATAGTGACAAAAGTAAGAAAAGAAACTCGAAATTGAGTTTTATAAAAAGTTGAAAAATTGATAAACAATCGTTATAGTTATATGTGATATGTATACATGATCTATGGGCCATGAAATTGATATGGAGATGGTAATTTGGGTCATACTAGTCCTAAGAATGTTTTTACTAACTTCTTAAAAATGAAAAACCGCCATTCAGGTCGTCAAACCTTTCCACGGGCCGTTAACTCATGACTGTTTGATAGTGCTTCACTAGAATGACCATAATATTTTACTCTAAAATTAAAATGATGAACAGACTAAACTCTGTAAACTAGACAAATATACCTTTAATTTGACAGGTTATGTAACATATAAGCCCTTATATTTTAATAGATATGATTGTCTAAAAAACTTACCCTAAAAGGAACTTATGTGAAAACCTAATTGGTAAGAAGTTACTGAACTCACTCTGTGCTAGGGTTTTTTAGGATCTTAATATACTTACAAAGATATTCACTCACTTAGCAATGAATATACCATCTAGGTTCAAGTAATAACTCATTGGTTTCGAGTCTAACTAAGTACGCATAAAGGTTCAAATTCTAGCTCGAAATTCATGGTGTTACATTATCTCTCTCTTGGGATCATTCATCCTCGAATAATGACTAAAACTGAGACTAAGGAGATTTAATATAGAGAGGTTGAATAACTAGATATTCATCATGTACATAATACTAACTAATCTAAACTAGACATTCACAAGATATCAACTGATTTGGCTGATCAAGATGTGACTGAATGCATCTAACATGAATACACATACCGACGCTCAGTTAAACCTAAGATAGAGCATATACAATATAAGAACTTTCTTATAACTATGAAGGGTCATATAAAAATATATATGAGTGCACAAAACTAATATAAAACTAGAATAATTATCCGAGTTGAGATGAATCTGAGTATACTGTCTTTGGTATGCATGGAGCTACACTTATCAACTAAAATTGTACAATCATGAGGGGATTTATATAGATATGGAGGAGTTCATGATTATGATCTTTAATGTAAAGATACTTTGCATAATCACACTAAAGGCATGAGCTTATAGGGACCTTTCTAGTTAGAACTACTAATATCATCTAAGTATCTTAGACATCTCATCTGGGCTCATACAGCACGAAAGTGTAATACCCCATACTTGTACCATCCTATAAACTCTAAATATTAGTTTATAAAACAAACCAAACTAAATATTGTTCCTAATTCCCCATGAATTTGGACCATGACTCGTGGAGTTCAACTCCACGAGTCATACTATCGAGTCATGGAAAATGGGGAACACCTCTTCAATTTTAGGAAATTTTCCTTTAGGGTCATGAGTCACTCCATGACTTATGGTTTTATTACCATAAATTATGAGGTAAATTCATGGAACCCATGCCCCATTTTAGTAGTTAACCTTTTTTCCACGGACATACTTCATGAGTTGGTAAGTGATGAACCATGACTCGTGAAGTCCACTCGTGGGTTGCTAGGGTATTTTCAGTAGTCAAGCCTCACATCATGCCTCAGGCCACGAGTTGTGGTCTTGTCTTGTGGTGTTCTGTGATTATTTTTCCAAGTTCTTTTATTCTTAAACCAGAGGTAAGTTGGATAATTCCTTCTATACTATTAACCTCCAGCCATACTTTTAACCCTAATTTTCTCCTATTATAAATATGAAAACCTTATTTACTTAGTTTATTTTATTTAGAAACTTTCTAACAAGAAGAGAAAAGAAAGTCCTCAAGAACAAACGTTCAATTTTTAACCTAGGGTTTCAACTCTTCAATCTTCATCAAGATTTTAGCTAGGGTTTGTGCTTCAATCAGGTATATAGGTTGAATGAACTTTTACTCTCATGCCCAAAACATTAGATTTTTGAAGCAAGATTTACCCAAAGTTTATGATTTTTAGGCAGATTGTCTCAATGTCTCAAATTATGCAAGGTTTACATGCTTCAATACTTTTATCCTGATCCTGACATGTATTCCATGAATTATTATTATCAAACATGCTTTATGGAAAGAAATCATAGATTTTAGTATGTGGAAGCTAGTAAACTATATCATTATCTTTTAACATGGAGTTATGAATTTACATTAACATATAAAGTCTTATGAAACAATATGATACAAATATGAAAAGAGAATTTAGGATCTCCGACTCAATAATGTTTAGACTATGGGCATCTAAATATGTCCTCTCTCTTGTTTTGGTCAAATAGTAACAATTTTATTCAACCAATATTACTTTGTACATCTCAATCCAATTCTTATAGACTCTAAGTTAGAATCTCATAGAAAAACATAGCTAACTAATGTCACATAAAAAATTAACTTACATAACCATCTCTAATTGAACTATCTAAGGAGTTCTTATAAGTAATCTAGTTTATCCTTCTAATGCTGGTGTCTTTGCCCCCTCAATATGCAACTTAGTGGATATTTACTTCATTATATGTGTAGTGATACTCATTTGTGCCTTGAATCTGCTATTGTTTCTCTCATTCCACACATTATGTATCATGGATGCAAAATAGAAGCCTCCTATTTCAGCTTTAGCTTTTTTGTTTCTTGTTACCTATATCAGATGTTCTTAAACCTTCTAGTGAGATCTGCATGAGGGGATGGTTCATTCGAGCTCTATCAGAGGAGTTATCGTTCGCTCATCCTACTATACCCCTAAACTATAAGCTAGCACACAATGACTGAAAAGTGGTTGTTTCTTGCTACTTGTAGGCTCGAAAATCTCTCTTTCACCTCCACTTCTTACTCCTATGCTCCAACTGTTCTATTATGTATCATCCATCTTGGTAGATCTGTCCATACACTATGTGAATAGATTCAATTAAAAAATAGGTGTCTAAAAGTCCTTCTTCATCTTTGTTGCATAAACACACTCAACCTTCACCTTCAGTCCCCATCTCCTTACTTTATCCATAATGCTCAGTTTCCTTTGTAATTCCATCTATAATATGAACCTGTGTCTTGGTATCATCCCTCTAGCTTGTGTCAAATTTCTCCATTCTACTTGATCAAATTGAGGTCTCAGAGCAACATATTTCTTTTTAATGATACCTTCAACTATATTGTTTCCTGTATTTTGCATCCATTATCTAGTATCCAATATTTGCCAGATATGTCCTTTTCTAACCTTTTTATAAATATGAGCATCATACATATTTAGTAAAGAGTATATAGTTTCGAGTGGACTGAGTCTATACTTTCTAAAGGAGGGTGATACTCACTTATAATCCCAGAACTGTGTAGCTACCACAGGTTTAGTTTTATGACATAATTTTAGAGCCTTAACTAAAATGTACATGATTAGTTCTAGATATGCGGTCTAGGGAAAACCTTTTTATTTGTGGGTTTAGTACATTAGACCTTTCTGAATGAGGGTTTATGACACTGGACCCTATATAACTTATAGCATGGTTTCTGTCGGTTAGTAGAAACTCCTACCTCATAATTGCAGACTTAGAACTAAACTAGGTGATTTGACCCAAATAAGATATGATTTACTTATTGCTTTAAAACCTGCTACAAGGCTTATGAATTTCAACTTGCTACTATCATTTGGGTCGTTTGCACACATTCATATTTTATGATTTACTTTCTAGCCTACTTTGATTATGCTTTACTTTCAGTCAAATGTTTAATAATTAATCGGGGGGTTTCTCTAGCATTTCGTCCTAGTTCTAGTAGAGGTTTTAGACATATTTGATAGTATGTGTTAGCCTTGTTATTTTTTCAGCTTTTGACTACTGCTATTTACCCCTAAGATTATGATATCTTTAATAGTTCTCCTTATTATGTTGATTTAAGTTTTTGTTGTATGTTAGCTATGACCAGGTGCAGGTACCAACACTTTCTTGGTCTCACTTGTGAGTATTGAGCATCGTATTTCATCCAGCGGATAGCTTCGGGACATGAAAAAATTGATATCACTACAAAAGGTTCAAGAGTCTTAGGGAATATTTGAAACCATATTTCGTAGTCTCATTTGTAGGTGTCTTGCACGCCACGCTTATAATGGAGAGGCTACAGAATGTTTAGTAACAAGTCTCACTTTTTCCATGTCTTCTATCATGATATGGATTATAACTCAAACTTCCCCTAACACATGCTCTATCCTTTTAGTTAATCATGCCTCATCGCAGACAACCCGCTTGTCAATCTAGAAGTGCAACCCAACCCAATCTGGCCACTCAACTTGAGAAAGGAACTACTATGAGTTCCAGGATGCTATTCAGTTGTTGTCTTAGACATTTACTGCTTAAGTCAATCAACAATCTACCATTCCTGCAGCCCTAACTGGGGAACCATTGCTACTAGGATCAGAGACTTTATCATGAGTCCATAGGAATTTATTGGATCTAAGATTGAGGAGGATCGTTAAAACTTCTTGGATTACATGGCTAAGGTATTATATGTCATGAAGACTCAAGGGGTAGGAATAGTTGAGTTGTCATCCTACCGGCTCAAGGATATGGCTCATCTCTAGTATACCTAGTGGAAAGAGTATAGCGGTATTTGTGCAGGTCCTACTACTTGGGAATATTTTACTGAGATTGTCTAGATAGGTTCTTCCCTAGGGATTTGAGGGAATATAAGGCTGAGGAGTTCATGGACCTTAGGTAGGGTTCCATGTTCATGAGTTCACGCAACTATCCAAATATGCTTCTGCGATTGTTACTGATCCTAGGGCTAGGTTGAGCAAATATGTGTCTGGTATGAATGATCTGGTGAAGAAAGAATGTAAGACAATAATGTTAATTCGAGACATGAATATATCCAGACTTTTGACTCATGCTTAGCAGATAGTAGACAAGAAGTTCAGAGAGAAGGAAAGGAAAAATAAGCAAGCTAGGTTTAATCAATCTGTTTAGAGACAGTAGTAGGGTTTTGGTTGAGGAAATAGGCCTTCTTCTTAGAAGAGATTTTCATCACATGCTCCATCTTCAGCTAGTGCACTAGCTTCAACATCTGGGTCTCGTCAATTTTAGAAATGTAAGCCTTCTAGGGCTAAGTCTTAGGGTAATGCTCCGACCAACACCATGACTTTTCCCACTTGCACTAAGTATGGGAAGAATCATATAACGAAAATTTTTAGTTGGGAAATATGGATATTTTGGTTGTGGCCATCAGGGTCATAGATTGAAGGACTATCCAATTTCTAGAAAAGGGAATTAAAATTTAAGTAAATATTTGTCTTCAGCATCAGCAGCCCCTCTAGTAAGATTTGTCTTCAGTATCAGCAAACCCTCCAGCCTGTATTAATTAGTAGGGTGCTACTTCAGGTACAAGTGGTGGTCATATCCAAAATCTGTTTTATGCTCTAAGGTCCTTCCTTGACCAAAAGGAGTCGCCAGATGTTGTCACTAGTATGCTGTAAGTTTTCTCTATTGACTATTTTGTGTTGTTAGATCTCAGGCTATATTATATTTTTATATACCTTATATTTGTGTATGGTTTAACGGTAGTCTCATTTTTATTTCAAAGTCATTCTCAGTTTCTAACCCAGTGGATGATTCCATAGTTGCCGAAAAAGTGCTGTTGAAATTGCCTAGTTTTATTTATTGGGATGGTCACTTCTGCAGACTTGATAGAGTTATACATGGTTGATTTTGATGTCATTCTTGTCATGGATTGATTATGCTATTTCTATGCGTCGGTCTACTATAGAAACAAGAATAGTTAAATTTCAGTTTACAGGTGAGCCAATTCTAACGTGGGGTGGTAGTTCTATCTTTCCTAAGGGTTGTTTCGTATATCAAGTTCTAGAAAATGATTTCTAAAGGATTCCTATATTACATGGTTAGAGTTAGGAGCTCTGAGTCTGATACTCCCTTATTGTATTCAGTTTTAGTAGTCAGAGATTATCCTCTAGTATTTCTTGACGATCTTCAAGGTATCCCTCCAGATCATGAGATTGATTTTGGTATAGACATTCTTCCTGATATTTAGGCTATATCTTTTCCTTCCTAAATAATGGCCCTAGCTAAACTTAAAGAGCTCAAGGAATAGTTAGTAATCTTTTAGACAGGGTTTTTATTAGGCCAATGTTTCACCTTGGGAAGCCCCTATCTTGTTCGTGTGTAAAAAAGATAATTTTCTCTGTATGTACTTAGACTACCGTTAGTTTAATAAAGTATCCATATGAAACAAGTATTTAGTTCCTTGATATATTTGACCAACTTCAGGGTGCTAGTTGATTTTCCAAGATAGATCTCAGGTGTGGTTACCATCAGCTCAATGTTAGAGAATGTGACATTTTAAAGACTGTCTTTTTATCTAGGTATGGTCATTAGGAGTTCATATTTATGTCATTTGGTGTAACCAATGCTCCAGCTGCTTTTATGGATCTTATGAATAGAGTGTTCAAG